>JAVCKT010028138.1:18788-43748 GCA_032273925.1 Rhynchotus rufescens | reverse complement strand
GGGGTGCCGGCACCGCAGCTGCAGCGGGGCCCTTTGCAGCGCAGCACCCCGGGGTGCCGGTCACAGCGCGGGCAGCGAGCCCGGCAGAGCCGAGAGCGGCGCCCGCCCCGTCCCGCCCCGTCCCCGCGCGGGGACCCCGCGCCCCGACGCGGCCTCCCGGCACAGCGCGCGTTGTGTAACCGGGACCGGGGCGCAGCGGGGCCCGGGGCCGCAGCGCCTCGCGGAGCCGCGCGGGGCCGGAGCGAGCGGGAGCCGGCGGGAAGCGGCACCCCGGGCTCGCGGCCACCGCGGGGCGACGCCGACCCCGCTGCACCGGGACGGCCCCCCCGGCACGCGCCGCTGCAGCCCCCCCCGCCCCGGGGTGACCCACCTGCCCGGTGCCGGTCCCGGTCCCGCTCCGGCCCCCGTCCCGGTCCGTCCCGTCCCGCAGCCGCCGCCGCCCGGGAGGAAGCGGGGGGAGGGGCGGCCGCGCCCGCCCCCGGGAAATTCCCAGCCTGACGGACAGGTCCCTCAGCCAATGGGCGCGCGCGCGCCGCTACATAAGGGCCGTGCGGCCTGGCGGCGCTGTGAGGTGGCTCCGGGCAGCCCGGGTTCGGGTTCCGCGGCCTCCACCAGGCCGGGCCGGGCGTCCCGTCGGGCCCCGTGGCCCCCAGAGGGGCTCGTAGGTCTCAGGCGGCGCCAGTGCTGCCAGCCCCACCTCCTCAGCAGGCAGAGCTCCCCTCTGAGGAACCAGGAGTCTGTCCCTCCAACTTGAACTACACAGAACAATGGCAACCCTCAGAACAATAGCTCTCATGGTAAGTGTCATTGTTAGTGATCCCTTCCTCTGGTCATTGCACACTCCCAAACATCAGAAACCAGTCAGAGGAGCCAGGACTGTGGGGAACATCTTTCAGCTTCAAGTGGGGCCTTGGGCCTTGCCCACTAACTCACTTTCTTTCCTGTGCCACTTTTGCCACAAGGAAGATGTCACAAAAATCATAAATAAAAACAAAAGCAGAAAAACTCTCCTGCGAGGGAACACGCCGCTCACTCTGCCCATGCTCACTGGGTTTAGCTGAGGGCTACTGGGCTCTCTCAAGGAAGCCCCTCACTGGAGATTTACTATTTCCAGCTTTCCCAGGCCTGGGTGATTCAGCTGCAGCACTTCTTGGCAGTTAGAGGTTTTAGGATACTGGCTGGGTAATAAAGACTAAAGACAAAAATCCTTCCCCTGGCTGCTCTTCACTCCATCTAGAAGGTTGCCCTTGGAGCCTGGCTGGGCTGCAAGTCAGAGCTCGGCGGTGCCGGGACCCTGATGGGCGGTTTGGCTGCTCTCATGTCCAAGACCTTAAGGAGGACGAGAGAGGAGTGTGGCCGTGTCCAGAGCTGAGCGCACGGCCCTGCTTGGAACCTACAGGCTCCAGGTGGACAGAGAGAAACCTTGGCTTTTGTTCCCTGTGCCCTCCCCACCAGCTCGAAAGCCCTCAGAAAACCTGTCTCCAGAGCTAAATGCAGTCCCACGGAATGAGAAAGCATCTTCTTTATGAGACAGTGTCTCAGCCTGCAAAAAATAGCCAAACCCTGCTCTATTTCTGTGAGGAGATGGGGTGAGGGGTGGTGGCATGGCTCTGATTTCTATCTTTCTAGACTGGAAACCAAAAACCTCCCTCCCTTCCCACCCGCTCCCCTTTTGGACAGGCTCACCCCAAGAAAACCACAGCGCTACTCACCCGGCCGGGACATGGAGGGGCTCGGGGAAGGGGAGCCCTGCGCTCCCGGCGCTCTCCGGCTGCAGTCCCCAAATGCAGGAAGACGAGCCCAGCTGGGTTTACTTTTAGGCATGGAGAAGGGGAATTCCCCGTGATGGAGGCCCCAGACAGGCTCCGCGGTGGTTTTGATAGGGAGCCAGGCACCATTTAAAGGGCTCCTCTTTGCCATTCTTTCCACACAAAGCGGGCTGCTAAGCAGTGTCAGGTATTAGTCAGCAGAGAGAGGGAAGGAGGGGGCTGTCATCCAGTCTGGTGATTCATTTATGGACTACTAGAAAGGCTGGTTGCATCATTTTTGTCACCTGGTTTCTGAGCAATTCAAGTGGGTTCGTATACGCTGTATCTTGCGGGGAGACATTGTCATTGCGCCGCCTGTTTCCATCCCAAACAGGCCATCCTTGGCCAAAACAGGAGGATGCTTCTCCTGTAGGAGTGGAGTAGCCAAGAGTTGACTCCACTAACGAAGCCAGACAGACAATGTCTCAGCAGAATTGCAGATAGTCCTGGAGACCTTTCACCAGTATATCTTGTGGTCAGAGGCAAACCTGGAGCCAGCAGCTGCTGGAATAAACACCAAAGACCTAAGTATTTCTGTCCTACAGAGACCAATTCCATCTCATCCATTCCATCAAAGTGCTCTGCTGTAGTCTTGCTGGTTTGGGTGGCAGCAGCATGGGTAGCTGGCAGGAGGGGTGAGCTTCCTTGGGGGCTGACACCCACCAGAAGCTTCCCAGGATGTACTGGGTCCATGCAGTGCTTTCTTCCACTGCATCTTCATTGCTCTCCCAGTTGACTGCTCTACTGAAGGGCCTAGGAGCAACCAGCCAAGCCCCAGCTTCTCCCAGTGCCTCTAGGGAACATGCAGGAGGGGGGTATGGCTGTGGAAGCTTCTTTTCAAGAGCACTGAAGTCTTAATCAACACAGCTGTGCTGATAGGAAGAGCTCCACAACACCTGAGTTGTTTTTGCCTCATTCCAGGCTGCCAGTGATGTTCCCCATCCCTTTTTGTTGGTGTTACCCCACAGGACACAATACACCTGTGTGCTGTGCCACTGGTGCATGAGCCAGCTCTCCCTCGGAAGCCAAGTGAATATATTAGTTAAAAGGTTGCTTATAATTGCCCTGTGCTGCTGCCTGTGCACATAACATCTATGGACTTCCCCTTTTCTCTTTTCACCCAGCTGGCTGCTCGCTTTATTTTCACCTGAGGTTACCCACTCAGGCTGGTCCAAATGCCATCCTGCAGTGCCGGTGACAAGGAGCCAGCCAATGCCAGGCATTGTTGCTCCCATTGATTCTTCTTCATTCCTCTGGGCACACAGGAGAGAAAACTCACTTGAAAGCACTTACGATTCACTAGAACATCAGTGGCTCTGAAGATGAGTTCATAGCTGTCATTTTTACATACTAGGTTTTTCTGGTGTGGAGGGCTGGGCTCTAAAGCTAGAAGTTGTCACCTTCAGCTGAGACTCATTCATGTGAGGGCACCGCAAGAGCCCCTGTTTGCTGCTCTAGCTGGTTTTGGTGCAGGCAGCAGAGCAGGAGGGCACATGGATGGGCTGGGGTGGGTGTACGAGCTCTGCTCCTGCTGCCTGCCCCTCTGCTCCAGCCTGTTTTCTATCCAGGAACAGCTTTCTCTGGGCTATTCCTTCCCAGAGCACATTCGGGACTGCCACTCATCCCACATGGAAGGTGCCCAGCACCCAGTAAATCCCCTGGTCCTAAACACTGCTAGTCAAGCGGTGCCTTCAAACCGTGCTGGGGCAGAAGCTGTGGTGAGAGGGTGTCCGTCAGAGCCCGGTTGCTCAGGGTGGCTGTGCTGGAGAGCTGGCCCAGGAGCAGCTGCAGGGCAGGTGTCAGGCACAGCCGGTTGGAGCGGGGCCCGGGGGACGTTTGTGCAGTTAGATGGGCTCAAGGTGACGGCGGTGCTGCTGTTTGGTGCCTGTTGCCGTCGGAAGCGGGTTTCTCTCAGGGCTGAGCTGGTGCCATGCTGATCTGGTGTGTTGTGGTGCTTCGAGCGGGGAAGGGAAGCAGGACGACAGTGACGCTCGCGGAGCTCGGGAGGAAGCGCTGGCCGCGGGAGGGGATTTCCAGAACACTGCGATCCGCTGGCTATGCAAATCGAGCTCCAATTAACCTGGCGGGACGGGAGGGCTCTGGGATGGGGTCATCGCGGTGATGGAATGCTGTTCATCGTGTGATGGAACAGGGAGGACAAGAAGAGAAAGGGAAGAGTGGACTGTTGGGAGAGGAGGAAGAGACAGAGGAAATGTGGAAGGAGCTGGGATGTGAGAGAGTTTAGCAGAGGGATGGAGAAAAGAGAAGTTAGGGAAGGATCTTGATCCTCCAGACCCATGGCAGACCCCGGCCTTTGCAGGGGTCAGAGTTGTGTGGTGACTTTCCATGGATGCTGGGCTTCCGCCGCTTTGCTTGTTTTTCCATCTTGTTAAAGGGGAGCTCTTTTACCCCTATAGCATGAGGCAGGTTCTCTGTTTCCCTCTTCACAGGAGGAAATCACTGTCCTTGGCCTTGCTTACCCCTGCTCCCTCCTCCATCATCAGCAGGGAGCAGGTTGTGGTGGCACCTGGTACAGTCCAACCAGCAGATGAAGCACAAACGGTGAGAATCAGGCCCTGGGAACTCTCTGAGGATTTACCAGCATGCCTTAACTTTGAATTATTCAGAGTCCCAATTTGCAAGATAAACAACACACACAAAATGGGCTTTCCCCTCTTCCTCTCTCCCTCTGCCACATTTCATCTGGCTGCCGTGCCTGAGAAACGGGCTTGTCGGGAGGCTCCGTGTCCTGGATATCCGCTCCGGGGAAGGCAGGGTGCAGAGCAGGGCCCTGGGGTGCAGCACCCACGCCTCGGGCAGCGCGGGTGGCTCGAGGTGGATTTGTGCGATCCCACAGGGTGATCATGACAGTAGCGGGTTTATGGCACACAAAGAGCCTCTCTGTCTCCACGCTGCTCTCTGCAACATGGGGTTCTGTCTTTATCCCCTAGCTGGGGAAAACCAGGTTGTCCCGTACTGGCCATTGCCCTGTGCAGGGCCACTGTGGGGAACGGGCTGCCCAGGGAGCAGCGCAGGACGTGGAGGTCACTGCTGCTCCTCCTCCTTTGGCAAGGAAAAGGGAAAAGGGAAAAACAACATTGCCAGCTCACAAGACTGAAAGTCCTGGCTGGGTTTGACCCCTCTGGAGACTGCGGATGAGGTGGAAGTGGCCCAGAGGTTGTAGCGTGTTGCCCTGTCAAAGACGGAGACCGATGTCTGCTGTGTCTCTGAGCACCGAACGCGGCTCCTCCCAGGGCCTGTGGCCCCAGGAGCTGACTCAGAGGGAGCGGTTGGGCCCTCCGCACACAGAGCTTGGGCTCTTGGGGCTTTTGGGAATGTTGCAACCTGTGAAATCTAGAGCTGGCCTTGCCTGGAAGCGAGCCCTCGCTGCCCGCATTGCAGGTCAATGTGCGCAACAGCTGGACACGGACGGAGCTGCTGCCAGGCACATCCCTGAGCCCACGGATAGCTTTTCTGCTGGGTCTTCATGTGCTCTTTCTGCTGAAGACCCAAACTTTGGGCAGCCAACTCTGACCTACCATCAAACCTTTGTCCTGGTGGCAACCTTCCTCATTCTTCCTCTTTTTTGTTCCCACTGTTTTGTCCTCACCTTTCATAGCGTGTCTTAAGCAGCCTTCCTTCTTGTGGGTCTACAAGGGCAAGGCACGAGATGTGCCATGTCTTGTCCTCAAACCGGGTAGAATTGGAGCCAGCAGATGCAGCAGAGACATTCCTGGAGCTGCTATGCTCTAACGGGCAGTTTCCAGAGAGCCTGGGCTGCTATAGGGACCGCGACCTGCTGCTTTACAGAGCAAAACAGTCCCAGTCCCAAGGAATGGTGCCGGATTCAATTTACTGCCAAATAACACGAATTTTTGCTCACTGATTTGGGTATCGAGAGAAAAGGAAACATAAATAATTGAGCTCCTAAGTAAACACCTTTCTTCCTTTCTCAGGCTTAGCTTGCGCCAAACATGTTCCTGGCCTAAATTCCCCTTGCTTTCCTGCAGGTTACGCTTAGTCTGTTCCAGCTCCTTCGACGGGGCAGAGGGCAGCACAGGAGGTCACGGATGGGAGCACAACTGCTTCCATCAGCCCATGTCTCTGTGTTGCTCACTGGGCTTCTTCCACTGCTTCATTCCATGGAGAAGTACATTTAAAACCAGGCTCAGTCTGCTTGCACGGAGCAACGGAGCACTTGGACGTGTTGCAGGTGGCTGAGCTCCCCATGCTCTCCATCCAGCTTGCAGTCTCTATCGTGGGGAGCCCACCGTGATTAGCTCCAGATACGCTGCTATCCACAGCAAGGCAAAGGCAGGATGCTTGGATACCCAATGCTCAAACAGGATGTGCTTAAATATACTTAAATGTTTGTAGTGATTAAAACGCTGCTGGCCGGTTTCTGCCCCAGCTGTAGCAGCAGCTGCTGGGGACAGACCAGTGCAGCACTGGGTCTAGGTGACAGAGGGTGACCAGCTCCCTGCCCAGGCGTTCCCAGGAGGAATCCTCTAGGAGAGGGATTCCCTTGGAAATCCCACCTTGCTCTCCCTCCCCGTGCCCAAACCTGCAGCTTTGGTATCGTGCCCTGGACGCAGGAGCGGCCGGGAGCGGAGCAGCGGGGAGCAGGGTTCACAGCCGCACCCTGCCAGGGAAATTCCTGCCGTGTGGGAACGAAAGGCGCCGCATCGGGGGCAGCCGGGAGTGCTGGCGGATGCAGCTCCCCGGAGCCCGGCCCGGGGGAGCAGAGCCCAAAGGGCTGTGTCATCTCGCACGCTTCCCTGTGGCACGTCAGGGCAGGCGGGTGGCAGGGTCACCCAGCACAGCCCATCACGTCACAGCTGGAAAAGAGCCTGGCACAGGCACTTCTGTGCCCAGGATATGCACACGCACATACCCCTGCGCGCATCCCACGCTTGGAATAGCCTCAGCTTCAGCAAGGGAGCCATGAGCAAGCTGTGCTGAGCACCGGCACCGTCATCGCAGCTGCTGAGCTCGGCCCTCAGGGGCTTCATCCTGTGGTACCAGGCTGAGAGCTGCAGCACTGAGCCCCAGGACGGGACAGAGATCAGCGCTTGCCTCCTCCCCGCCAAACATCTGATGCGTTATCTCTTCTTTATCTCTTCTTTCAGTGCATTTTGAGTTAACGGCCAACACGCACGGATGCAGTGACCATGAGATGAGAATCCTGTGAGGAGGTTGTGAAGGTTTCTTCCTTAGAGATCTTCAAAAATATCTCGGACGCCACCCACTGCCACATGCTCTGGGTGTCCCTGCTTGAATAGGAGGGTTGGACTAAATGCTCTCCAGAGGTCACTTCCAATCACAACCATTCTGCAAGTCCGGGCTCTGCTCAGTCTTTGCAACAGTTTCTCATCAAATCAGACAAAATGGGAACTGCTGGGGAGGTCAGGTCCATTCAGGCCACCCAGCCACCTTTGTAGAAGGCAATTTGTACATAGCTGTGCCAGGCAGGCACAACAGGGGAGCACAAATCCGCATCCGAGGGGCTGAAAAAGCACCAGGAGGGCTGTTTTTCCCCCCAGGAAAGACTGAACATCACAAGTGGATGTTCAGCACAAAAACATTTAGGGAATTTTTAGTGGAATAACACCAAAATTAATTGTTTCAACTTCCGTGACTTGTCTCCACTTGTTACTGCTACTTGAGTGGCTGCCCTGGTTTTGATGTTTTAATAATATTACATTATTATTTCTAATACTGCTTTGATATTTTGAAGGTGAGCCTTTCCTCACCAGGCTGCTCTAGGGAAAGTTTGGGTAGTTATGGGGCTTTGTTCTGACTTGGAAACAATTGAAAGTGCCGGGATTTCCCACTTTTGGGAATTCCAGTACTTTTCTTCTGGGAACTGGGGGAAATGCAAACAATCTAGCCTCACAGCTAGCCCCTGAGCAGGCTGAGGGCACAGGAAACTGCACGCAAGGACAAGGAGCTGCCACCAACTCAGCTCCACACCTCTGGTTTGTTTGTGATACCATCACCACAATCCAGGCTTTGGCCACAGCCCCGAGGGGAGCAGCATGAGACCCACCAGGGAGCTTCAGGGGTGCCCAGCAAAGCCCATGGCACCAGACACAGGCACATGGGGTAGCCTTGTGCCCAAGCCCCAGGTGCTTCCCTGCCCAGGCTGAACACATTTGCCCATAGGAGCAAAGAGACACTCCCCTTCCCACCCAAACCTGCTGCACAAAATAGAGTGGCCTTGGCCTCAGGACAGCAACATCAAGGTTTTATTGTTGAGATTTAAAATTGTCTTACTGCTCTGGGTAAGGTACTGGGTGAGTGGTACATTTGAGTATGAATCATTTTGCACTGAGACAGACATAATAATCCCCCTACACAGACCCCTCTGCAACCCACCCCAGGCTCCCCTGCTTGCAACGCGGTGCCGCTCCCTGGCACAGAGCGAGTCGTCTCCAGAGAGGAACCGAGTGTCCCCCGAAGCCCCCAAAGCTGCAGTGACATCAAGGCGGTGTGCGCGCGTGCTGGCTCAGACGCGGACAAGGGGCTCCCGTGGCGGCCCCCGTGGCCTAGTCCTCGCCCCCACACAGGGCCAGCAGAGCCTTGCGGTAGTCGCCCGACGTGTCCTTCTGCAAGAGGGAAGCCCGTGTTGGGGCGCGCCACGCACGGCTCTCGCCACCAGTGATCCCTGCAGCTCACTGGAGACAGGAGCAGGACCTGCCAGCTGCCCCCCCAGCCCTCGAGGAGGGATCAGCACCGGTATTTCCATTGTAAATGGCATGGGGACCTTGGCAAGCTCCAGGGAGCTGAACTATGAGCAGTGCAGCCCATTCGCAGACCCACTAAACCAGGCTGGCTGGGCCTGTTCTTGCCTCCCTAGGCTGTGCTGCAGCCTGGGGGTGCTCAGCACTGCTCCCAGACAGGGTCGCACGTGAGGCTCAAGGACAAGACGCACCAGGGAGGGATGTCACCCCCAGACCCTCCTCACCTCGATCGCGTGGTGCAGCGATTTGTCAAACAGGTCTATGAACTCGCCGCGGATGTTGAGCAAGTCGATCTCACTCCGGGAGATCATGATGCGGGTCAGGGTCCTCTCATCCGTGCCCGCACCCTGCAAAGGGGAGCTGGAACTAATAACTCGGAAGGGAGCGGGGTCCCAGCAGCCTCCCAGTGTCTCCGGCACAGCTCAAGTCCGGGGCTCCCCTCAGACACAGTACCAGGTTTGCTGCCCCAAGACACAGAGCTGTTGCACCCCCACTAATCCCAGACGACCATTCAATTAACAGCTTGAGCTGAGCCTGACTCTGCTCCCTCAGGGATGGCCAGAGGCGGCCAAACGCCACTGCTGCTGTGGGGCTCAACTGGTCCCCAAAGGGTGTCCCAGCTGCCACCACTCCTGCCCCTGCAGCCCATCCCAAAGGAGCCCCTTTTCACCTTCATGGACTTGTAGAGCTTGTCGGCAAAGAAGGCAGGCTTGTTCTTCACGCTCCGCACTGCAACACAGACAGGGGACAGTCAGGGGGCTCCCAGCTCAGTGACACCCCAAAAGCACTGCTGAAGCACAGTAGATACCACCAGGCATGGAAGAGCCACCTCCACACCCTCACCCTTCCATTGAGGCCAGTGCAAAACCCTCCTCAGTTACCCAGGGCTCTCATAAGATGGTCCTGTAAACATCCCAATCCACTGGCACATGGAATCTCCATGACTTGAAGGCAATGGGAGCATTGCCTTGGCAGATAGGTGAAGGAATTGGTGGCTGGGGCACCCTGCTTTGCTGAGCAGCCCTAAGGAGGCCTCCAAGGGCACCCAACAGACACTGACCGATGGCCACGAACGCATCCCGAACATCTCCTGACATCCGCTTCTTTATGGCATGCTCCACATCATGGTTGGTCATTTTAACGAAGTCCTGAAACACTGGGGATGGACAAGAGGAGAAGGTCAGCACCAAGTGGCTCCATGCCAGCCCCAGAGCCTTGGGGCAGTAGGGCAAGACACCCAAGAGCCCCAAATCCTAGAAACAGACTCCTAGACTACACAGGACCAGGTCAGGTGCCACCATGGTCAGCCTCAACCACCCACCCACCATGCAAGGCCACACTACATCCTTCCAAGACCCTGCTCCCTACAGAGATCTCATTCCCCCCATCCCCAACACTGCTGAAGACACAACCCAACCACCCCAGCCTCCCTCTGCCTGCATCCAACCCCATCCCACCCTCAGGGGACTCCTCAAAGCACTCATGTCCCCATCGGGGCTGGTGGCAACACACAGCATTGGTCCTACCAAGACGCAGAGGTCCTACCTCTGCGGAGGTGCTGGTAGCTGCGGGTGCACAGGATGCTGAGGAAGCGGGTCTCCAGGGAGTCACCGGAGTCGTTGCCGGAGACGTCAGCGAGTTTCTGCAAGAGCAACCCAGAGTGAAGACGGGAGCAGTGGAAAGGGCCTAGCGGAGAGGGACAAGGACGTCAAACAGCCCTTCCTGGGACAGCCAGTCCTGGACTGCTGCTCACAAAGATTTTCTGATCTTAGAAGGTTCCCTAGTCTTCTAAAGTTATAAATATACATATGTATATTAAAAAAGGCTCTCAGAGAAAAGCAAGCATAGGTGGCACTCACATATAGATACATACAGACACCTTACCTCTGGGGAAAAAAAAAGATTTCCTTTTTTTTTTGTGAAAAATCTGCACAATGCTAGTGTTTAGGATATTTTTCCTTCATTTGGGGGATAATAAATATTGGACATGCAAGTCAAGCCTGCCAGACACAGAGACCACCCTCCACACTGGGTCACATTAGTGCTACAGGTGGGTGAACCCCCTGCTACAGCTGGTGCCAGTCCCAGTTCTGCCCTCCCCTGCAGCCAGGGGCAGGACTGGTCCCCAGCCCTGCAAAGGGCAGCTTGTCTCTCCCCAGTCCTGCCCTCTGCAGCACTGCATCCAGCTGCCCTCATGCCAGCCTGCCTGTCACCTTGCCACCCTGTCCCCGGGGGATTCCCAAGCAAGCGGGCACAGCCCTTGTGTCCGGAGGAGCCGGGGATGCTCCTCCAGCCCAGCACCCATGGCCTGGAGCATCCCCTTAGACATGCGCAAGGTTGAGGAGCAATAGGGCAGGCACTCACCAGGGTCTCGGCAACAACCTGGCAGAGAAAGAGAGAGACAGGAAGACAACAGGGTCAAAAGATGCTGCACAACCTTTGCAAAAAAAATGAGCTGCACCTAAAATGGGTCCCCTGATCTCCCGTGAGCGGCTGTTGTTTTAGGAGCCACCCGTGTCCTTTTCCTGTCTGGTCCGACACTGCTGGCTGCTTCGGCCAAGCAAACCAAGCCCCTCCAGACCCCGCAGCGCCCGGGCAGAACCTGCTGAGCTCCAGGCACAGGGGTGCCGCCAGCTCAGGGACCCCGATGGCTCCCTGGGAACATGCAAGTGGCAGCCAGGGACACATGGGGCCAGCACTTTGCCAGGGCAGGTGCTGCGGCCGAGGATCCTGCAAACGCAGCCAAAGCTGAGGGCAGCCGGGCCCACTCTGGGAGTCCAGGCAGGGCTCAGCTTTGCTGACAAAAACGCAGGTGGGTGCCCCACAAGTGGCGACTCTCCTCCCTGGCTCTCTCTTTCTCGGCAGCGAGCGGCAGGCGAGCACAGCAGGAGCGCGGCACCCGCTCCCTCTGCCGGCCGCGGCGCCGGCACGGAGCAGAGCGGAGCGGGGCAGGCGGGAGCTGCGGCGAGCTGGAGAGGCGACAGCAGGGTCACAGAGCGGCCCCCGGGACCAGGCCCTCGAGCAGGGCTCTCTGCAGCAGCGAGCCCCTTGCCCCCTCCAAGCATCGCCCAGGCACGTCAAAGGAAAGGGAGGGGATGGACAGGGCACCACAGCAGGACACAAAGCTCTGCCCTGCTTGCCTGGCTATCCCCTTTCCAGTCTGTGCTCACTATGTGAGGAGCCCAATAAAGGGTGCTGGGATCTTCCTGGGCAGGGTCTCTGCCTGCTCTCATGTTCTGCAGCCTCCATGTGCAGGAACCAGCCTCTGCTAGGACAGCAGCAGCTCAGGGCACTGGTCTGTTTGTGGCAACTACACCTGGTAGATTCACCACCAAAAGCTTCACTTCACCTTGCACATTTTCCCTTATAGTTTTATAGAGATGCTGCCCCAGCACCATTAGCATCCTCAGGGAACCAATTTCCAGACCGGAGGACATAATGTTGTTGGACTCTTACACACAAACACCAAAACAGCACGGCCAGGCCATCTAGCTCTTAGTGAAGCTAGGAAAGCCTCAAGCATCTCCACTGCCCATCCCTGTTTGCTCAGGGAGCCTCCAGTACAGCCCTTACCTTGGCATCCTCCTGAGCTTGTGTGAGGTTCTCTGGTCCTTCGTCACGGTTGCCCTGTGTTTCAATACAGAAAAAAATACATGGAGCTGGGGAGCAAACAACTCTGGGAAAGCCCAAATGAGGGGATACAAACAGAGTCCAGCAGCCCTGCCCAGCCACTCAACACGTGGACTGTTCTCTCCTAAACCACATCCACGCACATCACCCCCTGCTCCATGGGGACCCTCTCCCACATGGCAGTGCGGGGACACTGTCCCAGTCACGAGAGCTGCCCTTACCAGGCACAGGGAGACGAGAATCCGCTTGAAATGCCCTGATGTGTCAGAGCTCAGGTCATCTTCCAGGCGCTTGTGGTAGGCTGGGGAGGAAGAGGAGAGCTGAGCCCTGCACTCAGGGTCTGGCTCTGCTTTCCACTCGCCAGCCCATTTTGTGCCAGTGATTCCCTTGGGAAACACTTGCAGCTGCACAGGGTGGTGGCAATGCACCAGATTGAGCATCCCTTAAGCAGATGCCCCCACCTGATGGCCCAGGGAATGGCAATGAGCTTAACAGCTCTAATTCCCTGGAATAGAGCAGAGGCACCTGTTCTTTGTACTCAGGAAGGTAAAGGACCATTGCCAAAGACATCTCCAGGGAGGAAATTGCTGGCAGAGTTGGGAGTATTCCACTATGACCTGGAGAGGCTCTGGACCAGTACCCTCCTGGGGGTTACCAGCCAGAGATGGTACCAGCTTAAAACCAAAGGGGCTCCAAAACCTAAGGGATTAACATTAATCCTGCAGCTCCTTCAATTCCATAGGGAGAAGAGGGACATGAATGAAAGAGGCAGAGAAAAGCACATGCTTTGAGAGATGTGAGAAGTTACATGACAGATCTGTATTTTCTGGCCAGTCTTGCCCCATCTTTCTACTGCCTTTTTTTTTTTTTTTTTTTTTTTTGTGTGAAGCCTTGGGCCTGAGCAAGAGCTGCCATTGCCTGGAAGGACTAAGGCACCTTCACCACATCAAGCCATGGATGCAGCCCAGAGACAGCACTTGCACTCTGAGCACTGGCAAAGAGCCTCGTGAACACCCTTGATTCTCCCTGCCCATCCCAGGACCCTTGATGCACCCCGCATGTTCCACATGCTGGGACTTGCTGCCATACCTTGCTGATAGGCCTCATTGATAGCCTTGATCTCCTGGTTGTTCCTCGTGGCCATGATTTCGATGAGGACGCTCTCGTCCGTGCCGGCCCCCTGGGAGAGAGTGGCACGGAGGGTGCTGCAGGGCTCAGCACAGGAGCTGCACGGAGCGCAGCGCTCCATCGCCCCAAGCAGCTCTAGGTCACGCGATTCCTCCCATTTCCAGCTATTCCAGAGGGGCTACCACAAAGGGGTGGCTTGAGATTTATTCAGTCATTTCTAGGGCCTGCAAGTGAACTCCCCTCCTGAAGCTGCACAAAAACAGGAGAGAGTGGGGCTGGCCACAAAGACCATGTTTGCTCTGAGCCTGGCAGTGTTCATCATGTGCAGGCTGTTGGCCATCTCTAACACAGCAGGGTGCAGTTGTTACAGCTGCAGGGTGCTCAGCCTCACCACCAGTGCAGATCTTGCTGCCCAGCACCATGTGTCTGCTCTGCACCCACGCTGGCTGCGTGGGTTGGTCAGCAAGGCACTGACTCCTGCTGCAAAGCAGGATACATGCAAAGCAGCCCGCAGCCTGCTGAGAGGCTTTATATAAAATTTATCAATAAGATGCTTTTTGCTCTGCTTTCCTTTCATAGCCAGGTCAGATTTAAGTGTGCCATCCTCCAGCGTCTGACAAATACCCGTGCATTGAGGCTGTTCCTGCAGGAACTACAGTTACCTCCACTGCCTTCCTCAGCTGCTTGGCGTCGTACTGCGCGGGGGTCAGCATGAGCCCAAGGATGAGCTTTGCCAAACTGCCCGACAGCTCTGATTTCAGATCGGCCATCAGGTCCTGCAAAAGCATTCGGGCATTAGACTCTGCCTGTCCCTCGCTCCTTTGGCAGGGATGGATCGGCCTCGGCAGCAACAGGGAGAAAGCAGGGAAAAACGGCCCAGGACACCCACCCATGAGCAATACAATAAGAAACTGGAGCTATTCCAAATCCTCCCTGCCAGCAAGTGGTTGTATAAAGGAAAAGCGGAGGGGAATAAGGAGAAAATCATTTGACCCGCTCCTTAGAGCTGGAAGGCCCCAAGTTCTCATTTCTTCCTATAGAAGAGGAAATATTCCTAGTGCCATCTCCTTGGCCACAGCAAGGAGACCCTCTTGCTTAGAGATGAGACATCTCAAACCTTTGGGGCTCTTTAAAATCACATTTTGGGGCTGGATCTGGGGAAAACAAAGTTCTGGCATCCTCCATGCAGGAGCCAGGACCTTACAGAGTGGATGGAAACAGATGCTCTTGCTTTGGGGTGCTGGCACATGCAAGATGGGAGGCCACTTTGAAAGCCTCTGTTTTCAAGGAAGCCATTGGGAGGACAAAGCAAAACTCCTGGATTCCCCTCCAGGAGGACTCGGTGAGGATCAGGTATGAGGGCGAGAGGGCAGGAGCAGACGGGGAGCGGGGACGCATTACCCTGCCGTAGTGGGCCTTGTAGGCCTTTATGATCTGCTGCCTCTGCGCATTGCTCCTCTGCGTGACGACGTCTATGATGGCCCCTTCGTCTGTGCCTGCAACGACAGCAGCGACGCTGCAGAGAGCCGCAAGACCCAGGCCCAAGAGCTCTGCTCCCTCCTGGCCAGGCTGGTGCAGGGCTGGGCACTGTGTCACCCACAGCCATGGGCATGTCACCACTTGGTGACAGCACATCCCTGCACACTGGGGACTCTGAAAAGGGGTAGTAACACAGCTCCGAAGCTGCTTATTCCCCTCTGATTTATTTTGCAGCCCTGGGTGGGCCAGGATGGTTTTTCGCTCCCCGCTCCACCACTTACCCAGCCCCTTCATCGCCTTCCTGAGCACCTGCGCGTCGCCGTCATCGTTGAAGTCTCGGGCGGGCTGCACCGTTCCTCGCAGCTGCGGAGCACGGAGAGGGGTCAGGCTCGCTCCCAAGGGACACAGGGAGGCAGGGACGGTGCCAACCAGCAAGCGGAGGCCAGAGCAGGTGGTGGGTTAGTGCAAGCGCCCAGTGGGCAGACGTGCCCTTGCGCCCAGGCCGGCGGAGGAGGCTGGGGAGGAGATGGCAGTGGACACCCGTGTCTTGCTGTGTAACCTTCTGCCCAGCTGCACGGACCCCTCCGCTGGTCTGACTGCATCATCCCAAAAGGGGAGTTGCTCCTACCCCTCATCAGGTGAAGTTCTGCCCTCCTCAAACAGCTTCCAAAGGTAACAGGGTGCTCTCCCTTGCGAGCTGCACCCAGGGCGCTTCTCTATCCACCTCTTCCTATCACCTGCAGCCAGATGGGCACCTTCCATCTGCCTCCCGGTTGCACACGCACTGCATGCTCCCCAGTGTGAGGGCCAGCAGACCTCCCATCTGGCCAGGTTTCCATCCCAGCCTCGGTGCCAGCTGCCCAGGAGCAGCTCAGCACCACCGTGCACCAAAGCAGAGGCTGCACAGGGGGCATTGCACAGACATGCAGTGCCTGCCAGCCCAGCAAGGCCAGGCTTGAGAAAGAGCAAGGTCTGTTAGTGGAGTCCACGGCACTGCCAGGGTTACATCACGCCATCCTCATGCCCGACACCAGAGGAAGGCCAAAGGTCTCAAGAGAAGACAGCAAGAGAGAGGAGGTGCCGGGTGGCCCCGGCGTGCAGAGAGCAGCAGTGATTTCCAAGCGGGCAGGAGCGCAGCAGGGGCCGAGGCGGGCGGGAGGGGGTGCTGACCTCCACTTTGGCCACCGCGCTAAGCTCCCACATCCTGTAGGCCACCTGCGCCGCTTCGGGGAAGAACTCACCCGCGGCACTGCAAGGGAGGGCAAGGACACGAGCACGGTGAGCGCGGGCGCCGGCGCTGCTCCCCGGCCACCAATGCCACCCCGCAAGCCGCCCCGCTCCTCTGCTTGGCCCTGTGGGCATCACCAGGGCTGGTTCTGGTGCATACCCATCACCTCAGCCCAGGGGATGGGAGGACGCGCAGCCCCTCTCACCGCTCTCACTAGTGCCAAGGAGGGACGTGGCACTAGGGTTTGTCACACAAGGGCTGCAGAGCCCTCCGGACTGAGCGGCGCCCATTGCAAGTGCTGCTGTCCTGGAGCAAAACCTGTCAGCGTGGGGCTCCACGAGGCTCCGCAGGACGTTCGTACCCAGCACAACCCCAAGGGGACCCAGAGGGACAGTCCAAGGGAAGGACAGGCAGGGCCAGGCCCTCTTACTCATCATCTCCTCCACACAGCTTCAGCAGGGCCTTCTTGTACTCGCCAGATGTGTCTTCCTGAAATGACAGAGTTGGAGAATTGCACCCTGTGCGGGGCAGGATGTGCAGCCCTCACGGGCGTGCAGGTGCCAGGGAGAACCCTGCTAGCAGGAGCTCAGCAGGCAACAGCCCCCTAATGTTCACCTTTATCATGTTGTAGAGAGACTTCTCATACTTGGTCCTGAACACCTCTCGGATGTCCAGCATGTCGATCTCGCTGCGGGAGACCATGATGCGGATCAGCGTGTTGTCCCTTGTGCCCAGGCCCTGCAACAGATGAGTTCTGGGATCAAGTCTTGGAATAGCAAAAGGCGTAGGCTGGGCAGCCCACGTGGCCCTGCCATGGACCTGGCGCAGGGGACTAACCAGGGAGGTCACTCAGCCCACCCTCCTGGGACCCTGTGTCATGAACAAGTGCTTTGGAGGTCTGGTCTCCCCTGCTGGAGGAGATGACTTTGCTTCTACTCTGGGGTGCAGAGGGGACTCAAAGACTCCAGGGTCATATGGTCATACAGGACCTATCTTCACAGCGAGCGTCCAGTCCACTGTGGCATGGAGCAGGGAAGAGACTTGCAGGGCTTCTCATGGGTGCTAAGGAACAGGGTTTGCACATCAGGGCCAGGGCTTCCTCTGCTCTGCTCCAGCAGAGCTGCGAAGGAGCCTCGCGGCTCTAGTGATCCACTCACCTTCATGGCCTTGTGGAGCCTCTCAGCAAAATACTCCGCCGTGCTCCTGACACACTTCACTGTGGGGAGAAGAGGGCAGGTGAGAGGCCACGAAGCTGCCGGGCTGCTCTCGCTCCAGCCCCCAACCCGGGGGCATCATCCCCAGGTCTCTGAGCTCCTGCTCCCTTCTCTGTCACCGCGTTTCCATCACCACCCATCCTGCTCCCAGCTGTCTCCCGGCACTGCCTCTTCCAGAGCAGCCTCCCTGAATGACTGTATCTGCCCCATCCCTAAGCTGGGCTCACACACTGCAGGTATTGGCACTGCCAGGAGCTGCCAATCTGTGCAGTTCCCTTCTAACAGGAGGAATTCTTCATCTTTTAGTTTTAGGTGTGAGGGATCAAGAACACTTTCTGTGCCTGAGGCACCTCTCTCTTCTCAGCTCATGCTGCTCTTCACACACATCCCTCTCAAGGGCACATGCCTGTATTTAGCTACCTAACACCTGGCACAGCCATAAGTGCTGGCCACACCAGCTGTTTCAATAAGTCCTCCCATCCCCAGCAAGGCAGAGGTTCCTGCAGCATCCCTGGCCACCACGGCTCTTACCCACTGCCAGCATCAGCTTTTCAAAGTCGCCGGACAGCTCTCCCCGGATGCTCCTCTCAATGGGCTTCCCCGAGATCTTCAGGTACTCATCAAACACTGCGGAGCACAAGTGAGACGAGGCCCCTTGAGCCCTCCCAAAGCAACCAGCACCTACTGGCAGGAGCGGTGCTGCCCCCTTGGGCGATGGGAGCCCCTCTAGACAGGGCATCCCGGGGCTCGGGTGTCCCAGTGCTGCATGTGCAGGTGGCAAAGGCAGCTCTAGGCACCTGCCACTGCAGGGCAGCCTGTAGGCCTCCTATCCATCCCCCCAAGTGTCTGTCCAGCCACGTGAGCCATCCAGGGACATCAGCACAGCCACAGGGGGCTCAGCTGACCCCATAATTTTAAAGCCTGGTTGCTGCTTGGGACTATCCTGAGCAATGTTTGCAGCAAGGATGCCCTCACCACCAGCCAAAAACCTGGCACTTGGCTCCAGAGAGTGGAGCCCTGGGGAGCGAGGTGTCCAGCCAGGTTTGTCTAGCCCAAACCTGATCTCATGGTGAGGCTCACCCAAGCGGAGGTGCTGCTTGCTTCGCCGGCCCAGGATGTAAATGAACTGGGCCTCATCGGTGCCCCATTTCAGCTCGCCGGCTTCCAGAAGGTCCTTGAGGGATGGAGAAGACATCAGAGCCCAAATCACAGTGCTGTTCGTGCTGGGCTCTGCACAAGCACAGCCACCCTCAGCACCCACTGTGTTTCACAGCCTCAGAGCTGGACTGTCCCACAGTAACCAAGGGATCCATCCCATCCCTGCCCAGATGCCACCCCATCCCAGCAATCTGCCAGGCCTTACCTTGGCATCCTGCTCCACCAGGTCTTCGCTCACCACATCGTCCTCCTCCCTGGAGCCCTGCAGGACAGCCACTAGCTCAGCCCTGCCCGACTCACTTGGTCTCCACCAGTGCAGGACAGGGTAGGCCGGCTGGACCTACCTGAAGCAGAACAACCAGCATCTTCTTGAAGTGACCTGATGTGTCGCCAACAACATCAGCCTCCAGGTCTCTCTCATAAGCTGGTGGGAGGAGAAGTCAGGGCCTGCAGCCAGATCCCCATAGCTCTGCCCTTTAGCCCACCTGCCCAAGCCCGGTCCTCACCATCTTTGTAGGCGGCCACGATGTCATGGATCTCCTGGTTGGTGCGCGAGGCGAGGATCTCAATGAGACACTTCTCATCAGTGCCGATGCCCTGCAGGGAGAGACGGGGCCCCATAACTGCAGGGCAGGTTGGGGCGGCCTTGGAGGGGGCTCTGCAGGGGCTGCCCCCCAGCCCTTACCGCGATGGCATCCTTGATCTCCTTGGCATCGCTGTAGGCAGGGGGGCGCATCAGGCTCACGATCAACCTCTCAAACTTCCCTGTCAGCTCGTACTTGAGGTCTGCAATGAGGTCCTGGTGGAGAGGGGGAGAGAGGCGCTGGGAAAAGCAGCTCCCATCTGCAGGGAGCAGCAGGCCAGGCCACTGGCCCAGGAGGCAGCTCTGCCTCTGCAGGGCACCGGGAGCACTAAGGTCCTGTCCTCCTTGGCTCGTCAAGGCAGCTGCTGGACCTCACAACGGTGGCCTGGGCCACAGGCTGTTTCTGCTGTTACCTTCCCATAGAGAGACTTGTAGGCTTGGCAGATCTCCACTCGCTGCTTGTTGCTTCTGGATGTGATGAGGTCCAGGATGGCCTCCTTGTCACTGCCTGCAGGACAGCACCCAACAAGTGCATTTAGTCCTGTCTCCCCCACACCAGGGCTCATCTTACAGACTCTGCTATACCCAAAACTGCTTCTGACTTGGGGCTGGGTGGAGGAGGAGCAGGGACAGAGCCAGGGGCAGCACCTGACGAGCTCTGGTGCTGATGGGCAACAGAAGGGAGCCAGGCAAAGTCCTGGCAAGCTGCTAAAACAGACAGGGGGCTGAAAGGGTGGCAATGCAGGATACTCAGCCTTGCAAGGGCCCAACCCAAAGGATTAGGGGACATTTTGGGCAATGATGCTTTAGAGGAAGATCCATACCAAATCCTTTCATAGCATTGTACAAGGCTTCTGCATCCTGGTTGGCATCGAAGCCTGGAAAGTCCTTCACTGACCCTCTGTAGACCTAGGAGAAAGGAGACAAGAAAATGAAAAAAGACACTCCCATGGCTCCATTCCCTTTTCCCAGCAGGGCCCAGCTTGGATACAGGGGAGGAAAAAAGAAAGGGAAAAAGGAGAAGGTGGAGATGCAGATGGTGAGTGGAAGCAGGGTGAGATCAGCTCCCTTTTTGGACTCTCTGAATGTAAAGCTTAGCTTCAAACAAACACTCGTTCCTCTTTTCAATTATTTCCTCTCATTTGTTATCGAAAATAAACTGTTTGCATTCCAGGTCACTGTAGTACATGACCTTCCTTCTCTTATCTCCGCAGCATTGTTCTTTATTTGCCCATCGTACAGCGTATTTAAAAGTTAAACACAATCCTCCTTATCCACGCCAGCAAGGGCTGAGTGTTTTGGAGCAGATTCCTTCAACACTTTTGGTTCCCAGCTGGGAAGGCAAAGACTACAGGGAATGGCTCTCCCAGGAACCTGAGAAATGCCCCAAGGTGGCATCACCCACTTCGTTCTGGCTGCAGCTTGGCACCTTCAGGGCTGTCAAGGCTCTGCACAAGGGACACGGCAGGAACAAAACCATCTAAGTGAAGGCACAGGGGAACGTGGGCCCAGGGTTTTCTCTGTATCCCTGACTTCTCCACGTGAGCTGCTTCACAGCTAATATGTGAGGAGGGAATATGCCCGGAGGAAGCCTGACAAAGCAGCCTGAACATGGGATGGAAGCAGATGTGAAACCCGCTGCGCTCCACAACTTGCATAAGGAACTGAGAAATCACCCCAGTGGAGAAGGAAAGAGCTGGACAGAACCTCCTGAGCAGTGTTGCTGGAGAGCAGAGGGCTGCAAGCCAGGCAAGCAGCTCCAGGGCCCTGGGAAGCTCTTAACGCACATCATTCAACCCAGTTTTTATTGTGTGCCAGGCAGGTACTCACATCTCCTGGGCTCGCCCAGGAATTGCTGCTAGCCTTAAAATCCCTGGTAGCAGCATAAAGGCCCAAGATTATTGGCATTTAACACCAGCTGGTCCCCAGACAGCAAAGGCCCAGCAGTGCCAGGTCCCTGACAGGGCAAGGGCAGCCAGGATCAGAACCGAGACCTGCTGGGCACGAGCCAGAAGGTCCCCCGTGCGCTGGGCTGTGTGAGGGCAGCTCTGCTGTCTCCTGCGGGCGCTCAGCCCCTCGCAGCAGCGGGGAAGCCACTGGGAGCAGTGAGGGGAAGGGGAAAAGCCCCATTCCCACCATGGCACCAATTCCAGCACTGACCTCCCGCACGGCAGGGGCAATCACTGCCCGCACAAGAGCCCGTTCCCCGAGGCTGTGCAGGAAGCCGGGCAGGCACCTTGGCTGCCGACACTCTGATCCGGGGACAGGATCGTATTGCAGGTGGTTCGCAGGGAGGCTGGATTTAGCCCTGCTTCCCGTAAGCTCCCCAGGCCCTTCTCGCCCGGCACAGACAGCTGCCTCGTGGAGCCCTGGAGCTGCCCGGAGGCTCCGGTGGGAGGGAGGACAAGGGGCGGTTGGAGCGGCTGCCAGACGGGGCTGGCGGGCTGCTTGTGGCCTTGCTTGAACGGGGACGAGGAGCAGGGCAGGGAAGTGTCCCTGAGCCGGCGCTGCTGCGGCCTCCTCGGCCTCCATCCCCCAGGCTGCAGCCGCTCGGCCCCCCGCGCTCCCCTCCTCCAGCCCTGAGTCATCGCAGCCCGCCGGGATCGGGCAGCTATAAATAGGCCAGGCCGGAGCAGGGAGGGTGGAAGCAAAATTCCCAGCGAGGTTTTGTTCTCTTCTGTGCATCTCAAGGCCTCCACACGGCCGCCCGCAGCACCGAGACGGGGAGCAGCCCGTGGGCAGCTCTGCGGAGGCAGAACCTGGAGCGGCTCCCGCACCTGGGGGCTCCTGGTCCTGGGGCTTCTCTGCAGAGCTGGGAGGCAGGAGCGAGGGCTCTGCTCCTCACCAGGGGTGTCCACATACCCCAAGCAGCCAACGTTGCCCCACACAGCACACATGGGCAACCAGGACCCAGGGGGACAGAGGGGCTCTGTGCAGGCCCGCACACCAGCCTCTCGGACATCATTCCTCCCTGCTAAGCACCACATCCTTGCGACAACCCTCTGATTTCCTCCCCTTCCCAGGGCCCCACATCTGCCTCCCATCCCACTCTGTTCCTGCAGGGATTTCTGTGCCTCCCTCCTGCCCATTTGCAGCCCCCTCAGCCCCAGAAGTCTCCCCATTCACCCCACGGAGCCAGCAGGAGAGGCAGCAACATCAACAGGCTCCACAGCAGGATCTCACCCCACATCCACGGCAGCTGTGGGACACAGCGCTGCATGGACGCAGCTGGTCCTGTCCCCGAGCCAGGACAATGCAGAGAAAGCAGAGGCCGCCCCGGGAGCTGGCCCTCTCCTACCTTTCCTTTGGGTGCCATGGTTTCTGCGGCTGGAAGTCACTGGCGTGAAGGACAGAAGGAGCTGCAGGAGGAAGAGCAAGGCTGTAGTTAGGAGCTGGAGCACCTCTGCAGGCGAGGCCTTGCTGATGGGGATCAGGCTCCCCTTTAGCCTCCTCTGAGCCTGGGAGGGCTGCGGATGCTGCAGTCCCCTCTCCAAGGGCCACACACCAGGCCTGGGATGGCTTTTGGGGCTGGCAGCCCTGACATTTGCTGGGCTGGCACATGGAAATTTCCCGGGAACTCCCATCCCACTCCAACGGGTCTACCAAGGAGCCCTTGCAGTGATAGATGGGGAGTGAGGTTTGCCGGCACCGCAGGGCCCAGGGCTCTCCTGAGGAGAGCGAGTCCACGGTGTCAGAAGCAGCAGCAGAAACGGACGCCCGCTCCAGCGCAGCTTCCTGCCCGCACAACGCTCGCCAGCCGGCATCGAGAGAAACCACAAGGGGAACAGAGTGCTGAATATACGGAAATGGGCCACGCATCCTCTGCAGGAACAGGGCTGGTGCTGGGTGCTGACCCTCCGCAGACCTGGGGGGCCACCAGGAGCATCAGCTGCAGCCCCTAGCCCTCTACCCAGCTCCCTGCTCCCCACACAGCCCTGCAGCCCTAGGGGTTATCCCAGCTCCAGAGGAAAATCCCATTGCTGCAGAGTGGGAGCACCTGGCAGCCCCCGCGGGCTTTATCAGAGTTTCAGCGCAGCAGCCCAAGTCCTGGTATCAGTCAGACGTGCAGAGCAAAGCCCAGGAAACGCAACTTGGTTTCTAGGGTAACTCGCCGAGTGTTTTCTAACATCAAGCACCATTTATAGTTATTCATCGAGTGCAGCACAAGCCTCCCCGCCCCCATGGAGAAAGTCCCCAAAGAGCACGGGCTGCACCAAGAGCCCCGAGAGCCGGCGGGAGGAGAGAAACAGCTGGAAAATGGAGTGCAGCCATGAATGAATCTCCCAGGCGTCACCCGAGCCGCTCGGCTTCTCCAGCGAGGAGTCACATCCCCCCTTCCGCTGCGAGCCAGGGCTCCACCACCGACACGTTGCAAGAAAACGCCAGGCAGGGCAGGCATTTTGCAGCCGGGCGCAAGCAGGGAGGATTCCCGGCACTTAGGAATAGGTTTGGGGCAGAAATGCACTCAGAGCTAAATTTCATGCCCGTGAGCAACTGCAGGGGGAAAAATATATATACACATATATACAATACACCTCTCATGAACTTCCCCGGCACCGCCCTAAATCCCTGCAGCAGGGAGACGCGAGCTGCTGAGAGCGCTGCTCGGAGCCAGCAATGCAGAGCTCCTCTCTGCTCAGGGAAGGAAAGTTTTCAGCCTCCAGTGCCCATATGGGCACCCTTGCAAGAGGAAGCTTTACCGGGAAGCAGAGCAGCGCTTGCCTCCTCGCTGCCCTTCCTTTTTCAGCCGGGGAGGCTGCAGAGCCTCACGCCTCCCTCCCGTGCACGGCCTGTGCTGCGGAGCGGCTCCCGCCGGGTGCCAGGCACAGCAGGACCCCACGGCGCCCAGGTGCCTCCCCACCGCATCGAGCCACCTCCGTTGCGCTGAGGAGCAAAATGCCGCTCTGAGGCTGCAACCCTGCTCAAGAGCTGCTGTCCTGCCCCGTGACACCCCCTTCTCCCCAGATGAGGGGGTGGCAGGGTGGAGATGGGAGCACACGGAGGTCTACGCAGCTGCAGAGGGACACAGCTGCCCATGGCCAGCAGCTGCTGGGCCTCCACATACCACATACCATACCCAGCCCACCAGGAGCCCCTGCGGGCTGCTGCAGTCCAGAAGCCTCGTGCTCTCCAGCAAACGCAGAAAGCTGCATCCAGCACTGCCTCCTGCCTCCCTCCCTGCCAGCCGCATGCAGCAACTGGGCCAAGACCGCCCAACTCATCTCAGCATTGTCTGAGAATCCCCTGGAAACTGGATCCACACCCCGTCCCTCTGTTCTCTGGCTCCATTCGAGGCTGCTTTTGAGGCCAGCCGTCTGGGTGACCATTCCTGGCTGCAGCCAGGCCTCTGCAGAGGCCCCGCTCTGCCCTTGACAGCGGGTGAACCCGCGGCCGGCCCAGGCAGGACGTCCCAGAGCTGCCTGGGCCGTGGAGGACAAACACGGGCCAGGGATGGGGCAGGTGGTAACGCCCAGGGGCAGCCCAGCTCCTAGACCCTGGGCAGCTCCACACCCCTCCCGATCTGGGAACACAGAGGGGTGGTGCAGGCAGAGGTGGTCCTGGAAAACAAGACAAAACCCCCTGGCATCAGTCCCCAACTCTCTCTGCCCTTTGCACAATGAGTAAGCGTTGCTAGAACGAGCCTTTCCCAAAGGGGCATTTCGTGCCCACAGCCTGCAGCTGCCCGGGTGCCCCCGCAGCCCATCCCGAGCCCGGCGCCGCCCGCGGCACCGCGGGCCCTGCCTCGCCGGGCACACCCAGCCGCCGCATCCCGCAGCGCAGTGGGGCGAGGGGGCTCCGCAAGCCCCTTCCCCAGCAGCCAGACCCCCCGCACCCCTCTCCCCG
The DNA here is from genome assembly GCA_032273925.1 of Rhynchotus rufescens. Lineage (NCBI taxonomy): Eukaryota > Metazoa > Chordata > Aves > Tinamiformes > Tinamidae > Rhynchotus > Rhynchotus rufescens. The sequence continues at coordinate 18,933 of JAVCKT010028138.1, read as the reverse complement.
GGCGGCGGCGGGACCTTCCCCGCGGGCAGCGCAGGGTCCCCCCGAGCCCGAGCGGGGGGTCCCCGCGGCGGGACCGCGCCCCGCGCTCACCCGTCGCTCGCTCCGGCGCCGGCGGCCGCCGCTCCCCGCCCGTGCCCGCGGCTCG
>JAVCKT010028138.1:0-13432 GCA_032273925.1 Rhynchotus rufescens | reverse complement strand
CCCCCGGCACCGGCACCGCCCCGGCCGGCGCTGCGGGAACGCGGCCCCGCTGCGGGCACCGGCGGCTGCAGCTCGCGGCGCCCGCCGCCCTCACCGCAGCCCTTCCCTTCCCTCCGGGGACCTTGCAGCAAGGCTTGGGCGCAGCTTCGGTCCCCCTCCAAAACCCCTCTCTGTGGGCACTGTGGAGTCCCTGCAGCTCTCCCTGCCCAGCTGCTGCTCTGTTTGCCATCTCATCCAGGCTAATCCTGAGCTCTTTCCCACCCGTGTGTTCCCCAGTTAATCTAAAAGCTGCATGGGGCTGGAGGAGCTGGCAGGCTCCCTGCAATAAGGGACACAGTGGTGGCCATGGCCTCATTTACACAGGCATGAACAGATTAACACAAGCCCCCTCGCCAGGGTGGCACAGCAGGGAGCAGGTAGTGACACAAAACCCTCCATCTACCCAAGCCCAGGTAGCACTCACTGTTCGGAGCGTCTCCGCAACACTGCGGCACAGCCAGTGGGAAGCAGATGGAAAAACAGCCAGAATGTCTCCATCTGTGACAAGTTTATAGCAATTGACCCAGCCCAGCTCTTCCCCCACCATCCTGACCAGCAGCACAAAGTGGTCCTTTCTGTTTCTGTTCCTGAGGGCAGCAGGATGATGTTCCCGCTGGCTGGCAGCAGCAGGGGCACCCAGAGGCCTCGCTCATGTGAGCTGGCGTGGGTGACAAGCACAGCTTTGTTTGTCCCATCCCGCAGGGCAGGACAACAGGCCTGCTCTCCTCCTGGTTGCGGCAGAGCCCCAAGGGAGGGAGGTGCTGACCGGAGGGGTGCACAGGGACAGAGCAAGCACAGAGCCGTTCCCAGCACCCTGGGAGCTGCTGCTCCATGCAGCCAGGGCAGCCTTAGAGCTAGTGCAAGCACCCACAGCCCAGGTACACCAGGTTCTTCCTTACCTACGTTCTGCTGCCTTCTTATAGTTCATACCTTTTTCTCCTCAGAAAAGAGGAAAGTATCTGAAGACTTATAAATACTAGGCTTTATGCTGTGCACCTCACTGCAGTCCAAGAGATCTCTAAAAACCCCTAGCACTATAACATAGATAACCTAGATAGCACCTGGGGCGGTGCAGGGCTTATGAAGCCTTCATGGCCCTAAACAGCCGCATCTGGGACCCTCACCTGCTTCCTGCCTGTGACTGGGGCTCCATTTAAGCCCAGCTGGGGGCTCTTAGCCCTTTCTTGGTCACTCCTAGGGTTCCTGATGTGAGAGGGGTAAGGAAGAACAGAAAAAGGAGCAGATGGGTTGAGATGAGATAAGGTAAGGCTTTTCTTAGTCTATTGATATAGATAATTTTAAAGTGCTATTTCTCTGTCATATTTTTAAGCTTGCTGCCATTATGGGCACACACAAGTGGTTTGGAAGCTTTTGTAGAAAACAATTTTTTTGTGTAGATTATGTAGGGATAAAAGCTAGGTTATCCTTAAAAAGGAACCAAGCCTGAGGGGAGAGATCAAACACTGCTGATATATCTGTCCAGGGCTTGCCTTCTTCTATTTGCCCTCATCTTTAAGCCTGGTTTTATTTATTTATTTGCTGTTCTGAGGGATTGGTCAAATAAGAAGCTTATTTTGCAAAGAGAAAGAAAATTGCCTGAATCGATGTTTTGAAGGGATGTTTGTACATTGTTATACAAATGGTGGATGCTGCTGGGCTGGTAAGGAGGCTACACCTGGGAGATGAGGCTCCCAGGCTGCTTCCTCGGGGTATGCAGAGGAGCAGGGAGGGAGAACAGGGTGGTCTGAGCTATTATGGTCCCATGTATCAGCTCTCCAGCACTCAAAGTACTGAGATGGCTGTTGTCCCTAGGGGAGCCAGCTCCTCTGCATGCCCAGGTGGCTCCGAGCCCTACTGCAAACTGCTCATCTCTCTGCCTCTTGGGACTGACATCCCCATCCATGTTCCCCATTGGGTGGTCTGGCTTTAGGTACCCCCAAGTCACTTCCTCTTTGGGTTTAAATGTGATGGAAGGAACTTTCTGCTCCACAGGGGCTTGTAGGCTCTGCTGCTACACATCAGAGCTGTGGAGAGCACCAGTGGCTGTCCCTGTCTGTGCCCCAAGCTGCAGAGGGGACTGTTCTATGTGGTCCTATGTATTTAGTGAGCTGTAGGAATTTGTTGCCAAGTGGAACCTGTTACTGTCCTATGTCATCAGTAAAAGGTCCCATCCTAAGACTTCTTTGCATTGATCTCTCCCATTTTGTACTAACCAGCATCATCTTCTGTTCAGGAACCAGTCTGTGACTGTCAGTGGAACCAGTGGCTCTGGGGCAGAAGGCTTCATGCCCTGTGACTTCAGTGGGACCTTGGCTGGAGCCTCTGTTTCTGTTTTACTGGATTTGACAGCATTGCTGCCATGGGTAAGCGAGGCAGGGTGCAATGTCGGCGTGTGTCTCCTCTGCAGGCTGCGAAACCACAGCACTGATTCTCTGCATGGCCACAGAAGCCGGTATGAAGCCACGGTGAGAATCTGTGTGCTGCTGGCTGTCACCATTGCTCCCTTCCAGAGACAGAAAGGGCTGCTTCTGTCTGCAGCTACCCTGGCCCTCCTCTTTGAGCAGAAAGCCCTGGTTGGCATGATGTCCATCAGTCTGCCGGCCTACTGGTGGTCAAAGGGAGCTGCAGGCTGCCAGGCCGGGCCTGCCCGGCTCCCTCCTGCCCTCTCCTGACCGCCACGCAGCTGATCACTCTGGCATGGGCCTCTGCACCTCTCACCCAATGTCTAACATTGGGTAGAGAAGAGTTAAGTTCCCTGCGACAAACAGCTTGGCTCCTCTTGTCCCTGCCTGTCCTGCTGTCACTCCCACGTACAACAGTGGCCTTGACTCTGCCGAGGAGCGGAGGAGGCTCCTGCCAGGGGTGGCCAGGCCCCTGACGTGCCTGTGGTCTGTCCCCAGGTGTGCTGCTCTGTGCTCTGCCTGCTGGGCACCACAGGGCTGCTGGTGTCCCTGGCCTGGCTCTCACGGGGATCCTGGAGACCACCCTGCTCATCCAGCGGCAGAGCCAGGAGAGGGCATCCTTCATGCTGAGCAAGAGGCCTGGTGTCCAGGGGCCTTCCCAAAGGAGAGGGAAGTCAGGGACAGAAACAAGTGCCATATCCCTCTGGAAAAAGGGTTGTATTGCATGCCGTGAAGGCTGCTCTCTTCTCAGGCCCTTTATGAAGCACAGTCAGCTGCAGGTGCTGAATGCCATGGCCCATGGCCGGCACAGCTACTGGTCTCTCTGATGCCTTGACGTGTGGTGCTGAGATGGAGCAGACAGGATGGGCAAAACCTCCATCTTCACAGGTCAGGCAGCTGCCTTGGCTCCTCCATGCAGGGGGGACCTGAGGCACGTCACCCAAGACACCCCCATGTGCAGGAGATGCTCTGCCCTTAGTGTGCTGAGGTGCAGAGCCCTTGCCTGGGTGCCTTGGCACTGGGCAGCATGGGGGCAGCAGGGGCACAGGGAGTTTGACCGGAAAGCCATGCCCTCTCCAAGGGCTTTGGGGCTACCTGCAACAGCAGGTTGGTGAGCAAGGGGCATGTTACCCCATGAACGCCATGGGGTATTCACATTCCCGAAGAAGGCTCCTAATCTCACTGCCCTTCTGCAGGTCCCCAGGAGCCCTGCATCCCCACAGAGGGTTATTACGAGCTGCTCCAGCTGCACACTGGCCACCCCGTGCTGCTGCTATGTGACCATCCTGCTGGCCCAGGTGACCCTGCACTGCGAGCTCCCTCGTGAGGAAGTGCCTGTAGATGGCATTGACATCTGCGATATCCAGAGGGCCTTCACCATCCCCTGTTCCTGGTCCTCACGTGGGCTCGCTCTTCTGCATAGCCAGCCTGGATGGAGTGTGGCAGATCCCACCAAGCACCTGCATTAACTGTGAGTGGCCCCGGCTTAGCAGGAGGTGGTTGCTCAGGGTATCCTGCTGCTGGCCCCGTGCACCAGCCCGAGCACAGGGCCCCGGGGGGACAGCAGGCCCTGGGCTTGCTAACTGGGCTGCCTGCTGCAGCTGGGGGAGGCTGTTTCCTGATAAGGATCAGTACAGAGGACGGAAATGACAGTGGTGTCAAGCCCAAGAGCTCGGCAGGGCAGGTGGTGCTGGGGCCTGCCCTGCATGGGGAGAAGAGCCCATGGAAACAGGTGCAAAAAGGAAATGGGAAGGGGGAAAAAAAAGAGGAAGCAGCCTGGGCTCCTGCAGATGCGCTGGTGAGGCCCTTCCCTGGGGTGCCCATGGCCACATGTGCCCCCAACCCTGCTCTTCTGCCCACAGCTGGGCTGCCTGCCCTATGTGTGGGCATCTGCTGCCACCCACATCCGTGTCCTCCCTGCTTCGCCTGTGGTGCAGCCTCCCTCTGTCCCACGGCGCCTGCCCATGAGCCAGGATGCACCAGCCAGCCTGGCACGGGGCAAAACTGTTCCTTGGCTGCCGCTCGTATTCCTGATGCTACTTGTTTCCATGCAGTAAAATGAGTGGTTTATTCAGTGACTCCCTCACTGCTTGCCCAGAGCAGCCTCCTCCAAGCATCGGTCCCCCTCAGAAATGCTGGCGCTGCATTCCTTAGGCTGCTGCTTTTGGAGTTGTTGTTGGTGTTGACTGTAGCTCGTGGGCCGGGTACACACACAGGCTCCAACCCCAGCTAAATGTGCCAGGCTGGGGTGGTTGCTGTTCCACCACACTCCTGTGCCCTGTGGAAAGTGCTCGTGTGCATCCAGCCGTCCAGCTGCAACTCTCTGGGTCTCCAGGCCTGTTCCAGAGGTGTCTTCCTGGGATGGGGACGTGGGCCAGGAGGGATGTGAGCTGCTGGTGGTCGCTGCCGGAGCCTGCTCCCCTGCAGGATGCTCTGTGGCTGAGTGTGCAGCCTGGCGCTGGGGACCGGCCGGGGGGCCAGGAGGGTTTGGCCTCTGCGTGTTGCTGAGCGGGTGCATCTGGGCCCGGAGCGGGATTCCCGGCAGCAGGTGCAGGAGGATGGTGGCAGGGAGAGGCACGAGCTTTGCCTGCTCCTCGTCCTCCCAAGCAGCAGGGCATGCCCCAGGCAGGGAAATGCTGGTTTTGCTGTGCAAAGGCAGAGGTAATGCTTTCCTGAGCAATGACCGGAGCCAGTCTGGGTGCTGCAGCTCAGGGCAGCCAGTGCAGAGAGCTGGGACACCTCTCCGTACTCGCATCCCATCCCCGCCAGGGCTTCTCCCATGAGGAATGGCACAGCCGCTGTGTGCCACTTAATAGCAGTGCCCTTGGTCAGCGCCTGCTCCTGCTTGGCTCCTTCCCAGCCAGGGCCAAGCGCTGCTCCAGATGCTGCTCCCTGAGTGGGCCCAGCTGGCCGGTCTCTAGCGCGTGTCCTTGGTGCCGGAGACTGGGATGCCGGGGGCAGCCCCGCGGCAGCGGTGAGGACGGCAAGGCAGCCGTGTCCTGTGAAAGGCTCCCTCGCAGCGGTGGCTCTGGGGCCGCGTGCCCGCGGGAAGGCCCAGCGGCCGCGGGGCGCTACGTGGTGGCCACGAGGGGCACGTCGGGAGGGCCGGCGAAGGGGACGGCGTCGTCGCCGCGCAGCACGCGGTACAGCAGCTCCTCCTTCTCGCGGCGCGCCTGCTCCCGCAGCTGCGACTCCTTCTGCAGCGCCCCGCGCGCGGCCACCAGCTCCTCGGACAGCTGCCTGCGGGCAAACGTGCCTGCTGCTCCCCTCGAGGTGCCAGCGCCAGAGAGGGCACCCCCAGGCGCGCCCCGGGCCGGGCAGGTACCTGCTCATGATGAGGTGGTTCTGGGTGCGAGCGTGCAGGTCCTCGTTCTCCTGCTGCAGCGTTTTCACCTTCTCCTCCAGCAGCAGGTTCTGCTCTACCTGGAGGGGCCGGAGAGCAGTGGGGTTGGGGTAACAGTGGGGTTGGGGACAGCCAGGCACGTGGCCCTGCGTGGGGATGCCCGACAGCCCCCGGCAGCACCGGGGCTTTGCACGGAGCCCACGGCTGCGCTCCGGCTCCGAGAGGCCGGCAGCCAGAGAGAGGAACCAGCCCCCATCTCTGCACCGGCTGCGGCTTCATCGGAGCATTTGAGTGGGAATAAGCCTGGAAAGAGAGCCAAGCCCATCCCCTGGCACGCACCACAGTCTCCAGGTTCAGCAGCTTCTTGTCCAGGCCGTGGATGTGCTCGTTTTTCATCTCAATGACGAAGTGCAGGCTCTCCAGCTCCTGCTCCCAGAAGGGGCTGGGGCTCCCGTGCTCCTGGGGGCAGAGGGGAGATGCAGGAGCCGTGTGGGGCTGGGCTGCTCGGCTGCCCCCCGCACAGCAGCTGGTGACCGCAGCTGGTGCCCGGCTCCTCCCAGCATCGCCTGGTACCTGCAAACTACTGCATTTTGCTGCTTATTGCAGCTGCTCGTGAGCAAGGGACATAAATGGCCCATGCACCCCCCAGACACGGGGTTTTAGTCTCCTGTCCCCAGCCCCTCCATCCCTGTGCCAGGATCTCTCACTTCAGCCCAATCCACCAAGGACAAGGGACTTCACAGACACCAAACCCAGAGGTGCCCACTCCCGTGTTTCCCTGCACCTCGATGTGTTTCTTGTAGTCTCTGCTCAAGAGCGATTCCTCCACCCGCTTCATCTTCTCCTGGAAGGACTTCAGCTGGGAATTCAAGGCATCGATCGTTTCCTAGGGCAGCCAAAGTGGGGAGGAAAGCAGGAAAGGAGATGTTTGGGCTTGGAACTTCCTCTCAGGCAAGTCCCTGCTTGGCTACAGACACCCAGTACCCCAGTAAGCCCCAGGGCAGCTCAGGGACAGGTCCCTGTGTCACTCTGGGGACCAAATCAGCTACGCAGAAGCGTGGGCACCGTGGTGGAGCCAGGAATCAGTTGCTCAAGCCCTCCACTAGCATTGCCTTGGGGGTATCTCCACTGGTACCTGTAGGGCCTCCTGGGACCTTTGGTGGGACTCTGCCAGCAGCAGCTTCTCCTGGTCGTGCGCTCGCCGGAGCTCTGCAGGGACACACGAGCTGAGCGTCATGGGTGCAAGGACACCAGAGGAGCCGGCCTGGCCAGCGCCGCAGGACACAACAGCAACGCAGGATGCTGCAGCCCCACGGAGCAACCGGCACCAAGCCCTGGCCCTGTGAGGGCCCTCGCAGGGTGACTGGGGCTGCAGAAGGGTAGAGGCAGCGGCACGTGGCTGGGGAGGTGGGCAGTGTCCCCTGGGGAGGCTGCGCACCTTGCAGGGCCCCTTCGTGCTTTCTCTTCAGCGCGCTGAACAGCTCCGAGAGTTGCTCCTTCAGCTCCACGTCTTTTCCATTTTCCACCTGGAAACCACAGACAGGACAAACACTAAGCAGCTGATTTAGTGTAAGGGATGCTCCCTGGGAAGCCAGGGCTGGGTAAGCAGAGCTCCGTGGTGCACGGCAGCGCATCCCACGGCACGCGGGCACCCCACGCTGCTCCAGGCAGGGCCTCCTCGCCGTGCGCCAGCTCCACGGGCCAGCACAGCTGAGCAGCACGAGGCAGGATGCCTTTCATGCCAGACCCGGTGGGTGCCAGGGCCCTGAGAGCTGCCTGGAAAGTCCCGAGTGCTGCTTGCATGCTCTTCCCGAGAGCCCCGGCCATGCTGTTTTGCCCTACCTGGATTTTAATGTCTTGGGCAAGTCTCTGGGTCTCTGCCTGGAGGACCTGCCTCAGCTTCTCCTTTTCCTCCTCGTGTCCTTGGAGGATTTTTATAATCTCTCTCCTCTGCTCCTCCAGCAGCGTGGCTTTCTCCTTCCCCTCTTCAGGCAGCGGGGCGGCGTTGGCTGCAAGGGAAACGCTGCTGAACCACGAACGGCCTCTGCAAACCTGGCGACGTCGCCTTCCTGGTCCCCCAGCCCACCAGCAGCTTCAAGGCCTCCCTGTCCTGTCCCCGCTGGACAAACACCACCCTGCCCAGTGCAGCTGCATATAGCGCTAACTGGGACCTTCTGGCAGGTTCAAGGAGGATGCAGTTCTGCCCTGGGCCAGGCTTCCTGCCTCGGGGACGATCTGTCAAGCCGGGACGCTGGGACGTCACTGTCTGCCTCCTCGAGCCACAGCCAGGTCCAAGTCACACTCATCGTCCCAGTGTCCTCTGGCTACTGGTACTAGCTGCTGTGTTATGGGGTTGATTTTAATGCTTTTAAAGGTGCAGCAGTGCCAAGAAAGCACGGGGCGAATGCCACACGTGTTCTCCTCACCATTGTCTGCCTTCAAGAGTGTCAGCTCCCGGGAAGCAGTTCCCTTTCCCTCCTGGTGTTTCAGCTGTTTCTGGAAGAGAGGGAGGAGGATGGGAGGCTTGGACGTGTGCCAGGCTGAGATGGAAAAATAACTGCTGATGGTCGCAGGCAAGGGGACACACGGGAGGGTGCCTGCAGCTCGCAGGCAAGTTTGGAGCTTGTGCCCTGCTGTTTCCCGTCCCCGTCTCGGGCAGGTCTGCTCTGGGAGGCCTGGGAAACACAGAGGCTGCTGGCAAAGGCAAGTGGTGGGTGCAAGGCGGGCTCAGGCAGTGGAACTGCGGAGAGTGGGGAGCAGATCCAAGGCTCCAGCGCATCCTTTCCACTCCTCCTGCTGTCCCGGGATGCCCGGCGCTGGATGGCTCCCGGGCGCTTTGCAGCAGCCCCGAGCACCCCAAAGCAGCCTGGCTGTGCCGCAGCCTGGGCTGGAGCCCGGCCCAGGCAACAGCAAGGAAGGGAAAACCCCAACAAATGAGCAGAGCCCCAACGAGCGCAACCCGGGCACAGCCTCGGCGCTGGGCTTGCGGGGTGCAGCGACGTGGGGAGACCCTGCGTGCTCACACTTCCCATGTGCAGGGCCGGGGGACGGAGCCTCGGGCTGCCTCCAGCAGCAGGGCCCTCGGGCCTCCTGCCAGCCCCGCGCGGGATTATTTTGGTTACGGCAGCAAGAGGAGGGGAAAAATACAGAGAGACAGATGCATTTTTATCCATAGCCGGAGGCTAAGAGCGAGGCTCGCCGGCAGCTCCGTGTCCCTGGAGCGGGGGCAAATCCTGCCTGTGTCAGCGCCCGGAGCTCTGGGTGCACCAGGATGTAGAGCAATGTGCTCCATCCCCGAGGAACCCCCCAAGGCACCGGCTGCAAGGGCCTCCCTGGGGCCGGCACGATGCCCGGCCAGACGCGCGCGGGATTAGGGAGCCGGCCGGGGAGCAGCAGACGCGGAGCGAGCGGCGCCCGCTGCCTCCCTCCGGCACGCGGCCCCCCCGGCAGCTGCGCGGAGCTGCCAGGGAGCGCAGGACAGCTTTGCGCCTCCGGGAAAGCGCGGCGGGACCTTCCCTTCTATGGCTGCAGCGGGCTCGGCGCTGCGCGGTGCCGGCGGTGCCGCGAGGCAGCCGGGAGCGCTCGGCCCCGCGAAACGCGGCACATCCCGCACGGCAGCGGCGGCTTCCTGGTGCCTGTGGCTCCTCTCGCCTGGACCATGAAACTCCAGGCTCTTCTCAGGCTTTATCAAAAGGAAATGGGAATTTGATACCTGCATCCCTCCTTGTTTAACTCGCCCCATGCAGGGAGCAGGTTGCCCATCACCTCAGCTCCTTCCAGCACCCCTGAAAGCAAAGGAAGGGCACCAGCCCAGCACAAAAGGGCTCCTCAGTCTCCTCTACTGGGGCAGGGGTCTTTGGAAGCCTCAAGGCCAAAATCCGAGGTCCTTGAGGTGCTAGAGGACAGCATAAGCAGAAGTCCCAAAGCAATGGGCTGTGGCCTGGAGCCAGCCCAGTCCACAGCACCAGACTGGGAGGACTGGGCACGACGTGGCAGATCCCGTCCTGCACGCTCCCGCAGTGGGGAAAAGCCTTTGCCCATATCCCTGTGTCCAGGAGCGCCAGGACCAGGGCGCTCTCCGCATTGTGGGGCTTGCTGGGAGCGGAAAGGGGCCTTGCAGCCCATCCCCAGGCCAAGGAAGATTATCCCAGAAAATGGGATACAGCCGAAAAGTGACGAAAGGGATGGAGGAGTGCGTAGGCACAAGCAAACACATCCAAATGCCTTTCCCGAGGCTAAAAGTGACTGTGCCCTTCCTACCTCTGGGAACAATTAAAAGGGTGTCGGAACTAATCTGATGCCCAAGGGCTCTTTTGTCCTCTTGGATGAGCTTCAACACTAAGCAAGAGGCAACAGCCACAACGTGGATGAAAATAACCGAGCTAGGCAGGTGCCCCAAGCCGGCACTTGCAGGGAGCCTCTGGGAAGAACCAGCTGCTCCAAACCAGAACGTCCAGCAGGCGCAGACCACTGGCGGCAGGGCTTCACTTGCTTTAATGTTTCACCATGAAAACTCCTGGATTCAGGTGTGAAGAGGCTCCTCATGGCCTGGCGTTACCTTCCGATTTGAAAAGGTGCTTTAAATGTACCAGCTTCTTGGAATTAAATACTTTAAAGGCCTGGAGCAAAGTTATCCCGAGACAAGTAAGCGGCATTTCCCCGTCAAAGCCTGCCCGGGGCTGGGCCAGCTCGTGCGCACCGAGCCGGCAGGCAGGAGCAGGGGCACATGCAGCCGGGGCTGCAGCGTTTTGCATGAGGTTGTTTTTACCGTATTTTTCTTCCTCTTTTCCTGTTTAACAACCGCATTGGGTGACTGAACCATGCAACGTTATCAACAGAGAACGAAATCACAAAGAGACGGGAAATGAACAATTAAATCCCGACTCTGCTCCTAGGTACGAAGTTTTGCTTTGTGGCCAGGGAGAGAAGCTGAGGATTAGGCCACTAACCCCACTCTCGACGTGGGATGTGGGCCGGGGCTGCTGGGTCTGTCTCCTGGCGCCTGCTCTTGCTTTTTCTCCCACAACAGTTGTGATACAAAACAAGTCTCGCCTCCCATGCAGTTAAATCTGTACCATGGCTTGCAAGTTGCTAACGCCGCTGAGGAGTCCTGAGCCTTGCATTCCGACCTTTCCCTTGCTCCTGATGCTACATATAGTTCCTATATCTCCAGAATATATTTATCCCAGTGCTGGAAGCTTTCCAAGCCCTGATCCCCCAGGAAGGCATCTTGGCATCTCTCGGGATGGGAACACGGACTGAAGGGCAGTCCCACCACAGTGGGCGCAGACGGCGGGACGGGACGGGGAGCGCTGGGCTGCGGTGCACGGCACCTGCCCCGGCACATCCCCGTGTCCCGGCTCCGTGGGGTGCGCAGGGAGCACCTGGAATGCAGCCCGGCCCCACTGCGCTGCCCAGGGCCACCTCCGGCGTGGGACAGCCCCACAGCAGCCCCGCTGCGACAGCCCCCACTCCTGCTCTCCCCGCGGGCACTGGGGTGCCAGAGGGGCCGGCGCGCGGGGCCGCGTGGCCACCGGGGCCCGGGAGGTGACAGCGCTCGCCCTGCGCTTTTGGGATCCGGACGCGAGCGTGTGGATGGCCGTGCCTTGACGCTCCTCTGTGCCATTTATGGCCAAAAGGGGATTTTCGGAGGTGCTTTCAGGCTTAGCAAGCAGTGTCACCGCGGCGAGGCGGGTTTCGGGGTGCAGCGCGGGAGGGGAAGCGGCCCCGGGGCGCTGCTCCGTTTCCTCTCGCAGCGCCTGGGGCCTCCCGCCTGCCCCGGCGCGTGCCCCTTCTCGCGGGCTCCCCGAGTCGCGTGCTGCGCCTGATCCCATGCCACAAGGAGCACTGTATATTTTCCATGACACAGAGAAGCAGCCGAGTGCTGTAAATAAAGCCGAGCTGCTGCCCCCGCACCCCTGCCTGGGCCGAGCTCTCAGGCCCTCCCCATGCAAGGGCCGTGCTCGCTCCTCTGGCCCTTTTCAACTCTCCTCCTGCCCCGGCCGCCCCCCAGGGGCGCCCACAGCCCCCCGACCCCAAACCACATCAGGCGCAGCACATCCGACCTCGCAAAGAGCCCCGCAGCCGGCGGCGGGGCTCGGGCAGCACTGAGTCACCAGCACCTCAACAACAATCACCATCACCAGCAGCAGGGCATTTCTGGAGCTGAAGGAAGGGCTTAACTCATGGCAGACTGTGTCTATGCAGAGCAACACACCGAGACCGGCCGGGGTCTGGGGCCTTCCCTCACCTGAGCGTCACTCGCAGCAGGAAGGGGACATGGCACGGGGGGCAAGCACAAGCCTTGGGGATCCCATCCCACTCCTAAGCACCCCGGCTTTTCAGGCATGAATTATCACCCGTGAGGTTTGCACCCTTCCCACGCGTGGGGCTGCCCCTTTGCACTGGGGTGCAGGCAGCCGCTGAGCCGGGTGCCGCCTGCCCACGCCACGATGCCCATGCAGCCCCAAGGCGCCCACGGGCCCCGTGCAGCCGCGACAGCCCCAGTGTCCAGGCTGCTGCTGCACCGCGCAGCTCCCCACGCGGGCACCCCCAGCCCACGGCCGCAATGGGACCTGCTCAGCAAATGCCCCAGCCCCAACAACCCCCATCCTGCCCAACTGTCAGGCACAGAAACTCTCCGGCAAACCCCACCTCCGTGCAAACCCCAACCCCACGCAAACCTAATCCCAACCTCCCTGCAAAGCCTGGCCCCAGGCAGACCCCAACCCCTGGCAGACCCCAACTCCATGCAAACTCTGACTCCACACAAACCCCAAGCCCAGGCAAACGCCAAGCCCAGCCAAATCCACCCCAGGCAGACCCTAACCCCACACAAACTCTGCCCCCATGCAAACTTCACCCCACGCAAACCCCAACTCCTGGCAAACTTGACCCCAGGCAGACCCAGACCCCAAACAAGCCCCCAGCCCAGGCAGACCCCAACTCCATGCAAACCCCGAACCCAGGCAGACCCCAACTCCATGCAAACCCTGCACGCGGGCAGACCCCAACTCCATGCAAACCCTGCACGCGGGCAGCCCCCAGCCCCAGGCGGCGCCTACCCGGGCGGCGCTGGCGCTGGCGCGGGGGCGGCAGCAGCGCAGGGAGCTGCCCCGGCAGCCCATGGCTCAGCGGCGGGGCGCGGGGCGCCGCATCCCCCCGGCGCCGCTTCCGCTGCGCGGCCGCGCCGAGGCCGGGGCTGCCGGCGAGAGGCGGAAAATAAAAAAAAAAAAAAAAGAAAGTCCCCGAGCTCGGAGCCTGGCGGCGGGCGGCGCCGGGAGAGGGTGCTCTGCACCCCCGGCCGTGGAGCCGCCCCCGCGGGGCCGGCCCGGGACTCCCTGCACCGGCGGCGAGCGCGCGCTCTGCTCCGGGCTGCAGCGACCCAGCGCTCCCGGCGTCGGGCTGCACCGGCCCGGGACTCCCGGGAACTCTCTGCACCGGCTGCGAGTGCGCTGCACCGCGCTGCACCGACCCGGGACTCCCTGCACTCGGATACACCGGCCGGGAGTGCACTGCATCGAACTGGATTCCCTGCACTCGGATACACCGGCTGTGAGTGCTCTGCACCGAGCTGCACCAGCTCGGGACTCCCTGCGCTCGGATACACCGGCTGTGAGTGCTCTGCACCGAGCTGCACCAGCTCGGG
>JAVCKT010028137.1:73178-94769 GCA_032273925.1 Rhynchotus rufescens | reverse complement strand
TCATTTGTATATAAAATAGCCATTTGTAGTCAGCGCTGGTTAAGCCTAAGAACACAGGATCCAATTTTCAGAGGCACCGAACATCTGCATCTCCTCTTGAAATCAATAGGCACTGCAGGAGTTCAGCACCTCTGATCAATAGGACCGGTGATTTGCAAGTCCGAATCAGATACTGGTAATAGGGTGAGATATCATGGAAGAAAAACCCTACTGAATAATGGGCTAAAAATAACTAACTGGATGAACAGTCACATCCTCATACATCATACTGTATTTAAAGAAAATAGCGTGGCAGTGAAGAATTATAGAAAAAAACCCTTTTTACTTCTTATTTTAACTCCTGTATTTGCCTTATACACTCTTTTCAAATTTTTGGTTGAATTTCTTTTTGAATTGATGATGAATTCTAAAGTTCTTGTTACACTGAGAATAGAAGAGATCGCATTTAGTGATAAGGCTCCAGAACACAAAGCCAATTCCTAGTGGGTAGAGCAGCCCAGACTAACAGATGAGCACAGGGCCGCGGCTATCGACCGCACTGAATCAAACTGATACGGTCGTTTCTTTCATGTGGTAATTGAGAATCCATGTTCTGGCCATTAGACACACCTCACATCACCGAGAGAAATATGCACCAGCGCCAAGCCAGGAGTTAATCTGCTTCTCTTTATAATTAAAAGTAAAAACTTTGACTGTAACTGTATTCCTGTAATTTTCCCTCAAGGACAGTTAGCTATTTGCTTCTCCAGTTGGAGCGGTCATTTGCACATTTGCCTAAACATTTAAAACATAAAAATATGTTTTACTTGCTAAATTAAATGCTGCGACTAAAGCTTTTCAATAAATCAGCTCTTACATAATCATTTACAGTTCCTTTTTGTCCATAATATTCAAACTTATTTCAGCAAGGGGGGACCAAATAATAAACATGCTGACTTATACAGCAAAAACGGGAATATATTAGAAAAATATATACTACTATTATTTAAAAAATAACTAGGAGTTCAAAAGTTAGAAAAGACAGAAAAAATACGTGCTCTCAGTTAAAGCTCCAATATTCATACTTAGGGCTCACCGAGTATTACTCTATTGAGACTCCCTGATAATAAGGAAAGACTGAAAAATACAAGAAGGAAAATTTGCTAATTCATCTTCTGAGGAAAAAGGAATCAATGACATTTTACACTAATACAGCACCAGTCTTCGTTGGTTCCTTATAAATATTAAAGCCATTTGCAAATTTTTGATCTAGAATAAGCCTTGAATTTCCAAGACTTTTGGCCTGTTTTGATCTGAAGCTTGGAACTGGGTTAATATTTAACCAACTAGAAATAGGCAGCATAAATATTAATTTGGAATAAATTAACTAGTATTTGAATGGACATGAAAGCTTCTGCAACTGAAAAATTTCTGGGACAAATGAAAAGAAACAAGTGCACACTGGAAATTTTTCTAGATTTGTATTTCTGGTTCAGAGTTCATATTTGATTGTGGAAAACAATAGTGGAAATACCTACAAAACATAAACAAAGGTATGCTATTTTACTCAGTACTGCCTAACAAATAAGCTACTTTACATAACTAACTATAAAGCTACTTCATTCGTGTATGTGTACGTGTGTATATTTATCTATATATAAAGCTCCTTTTCAACTTAGTAGTTACAAAGAAAAGACCTTTGTAGTGACTTCACCTAAGGTTCTTCATTTGCTGAGGGCGGCAGCCCTGCACCTCTGCAAAATGAAGTCATTTCTCCCCGTGGCAGACAGATCCAGGCAGGGATGAAGCAGGCAGTGCCTCATCCAGCTAAAACTGAGATAACGTGGGTGGGATATGTATGTAGCAAACAGATGAGGCTGCAAAAATTATACAGCCAGTCCTAACTGAGGGCATATGCTCACCAGCTGTTATGCAAATCTGCAATTAATGTAGCTTACTAGATCCTCAGGTGCTTTCAGATAACCATATAGCAGAAATGATCAAATCTGCTTTCCCATCTGCATTTGATCAGAGTGCTCGAAAAAAAATCTCTCTTTATGAACATGTCACTGAGAGTAACTAGACCTTTGTCACTGGGGGACCAAAAATACAGTGGAAAATAGAAATGACTGAATTTTCAGTGGGACTCAGTTCAGAAACTCTAACCCATCATAAAAAGTTTATTTAGGGGATATAAAAAAGCAATGGCTTCTCTTCTGGTTGAAGGCAGATCTTGGTGTCCCCATACAAATTTCAGCAAGTGCAAACTACTCTTTGAGATAAACCCAGAGACACTCCTATTAACCAAGAAGCTGTTGGGACACCCGGGCTCCTGCTTCTCTGCAGATTATCAGCTACAGCAACAAAGTTAGAGTCTGTGTGAGCAAGGGAATCACACGAGCAACAATTCTCCTGTGTGTTTACAGAAGTCACAGTCACAATCCAAGACTGATTGTAACAAACATCTTGCAATAAACACCGACTGCAAAACCTACATGCAAATTAATGTTCAGCCAAAATGTCACGCAGTAAGTCAAAAAGCTTTGCTCTCTAGTATATGATTTTAATCACATTGACTCCCAGTGCAATTCAGTATTTATCTTCCAAATAAAAGGAAGGAGTTTCCAACTGTTTTGATAAATCCTATCAATCTAGCGTGATACCAAAATTGTGAAATCTGTTACTTACCAAAAATGAGTTTGCAATTAAATAAGTCCACTTTATGTTTTATTTTTTTCCCTAAAACATAAATATAGTATTTTTAAGCCGCTACAAGTCTAACCAATGATGCAAAAACCAAGGGGAAAACATGAAGGTGTTCAATTTTGATTAAATCAAAGAAATGAAAGAAAAACAGCAAGGCAAAAATGCAATACAGTAATCAGTATCTCTAAAAAATTATTTTAGAGTAACAACATTGTAAGTCCTAATACAAAAATCAAATCTTTAAGAAAAAATATCACAGCAATTAAAATCAGTAGGAGTCCTCTACTAGTGCAAACATGTCATCTTGAATAATATTTCTTTCTCTATTAGGCAGCATTGAGGTTAACAGAGTAGAAAGTTAATGAGAATTCCCTGTCGTACGCAACCTCTGGCCAATCTAGCATTTTGCTTGCAGAATTTACAGAGCACCCAGTGGCAAATATTATTAGTAAAACATGATATTTATATTAGTGCAAAAGCAAGCATGACAGCAGAACTGAAAAGGTGAAGAAGAGTTTCAGTAGCAAAGAAACAGGCTTACCGATAACATAGGCTAGCAACAACGCCAGCGTCACGGTAATAGCGGTAGCGCTCAAGGCAGTGCACTTCCAGTTGCAACACCTGTAAGGTTTGTTAAAAGTGAAGGCAGGTCTAGAAAAGGTACTTCTAGGAAGAGGCCTAGGAGGTGGAGAGTAAACAGTATTGGATGTTAAAGGATAGTTCTGACTGGCTGCACTGAAGATAGCTGAAGACCCAGATCCATGTTTAAATAGGAAATGCCTACAAAAAGAAGAGAGAGAGCCACGTTGTAAACACCAGTTTGTGCTTTCAAAAGTGACAGGAATGACATAAGCATTGTAGCATGGTAAATACTGCATATGCCTTCAGAGAACATAAAAGACAGGAAAATGTACACTGAAACACCCTGCACTGGAAGTGCAGCATTTCAGCCACACCAGAGACTATCAGTAGGTATCTGGGAATGCAGACACACCAACCTCTGCTGAAAGCAGCCTACAGACGACACGGGAAAAAGTGTCCAAGGCCCCGTTGCTCCCAGTACCCCGTATTTATTTTTTACTACCAATTCTCATCAGAGAATAGGGAAAATAAAAACAGGAGAGAAAGGAGACTGCTTTGTGGGATACTCTCAGGAAAACCCACTTGAAAAGTGATAGTTATGGCATAGCAAAGTACACATGCTGTTTAGTAATCTTAACTGAGCCACTGATTTGGAGAGCAGCTTCTCTACAAATGCTTTTTCCCCTCTGTGTGGTTCTCAAATGCACGCACAACCAGGCGCTCGGAGGAAACATGAGTGTCCTGTGACATTTGATATAGGAATATTGTAAATCCATGCTCGCAAAATGGTAATTGCTAAGACGGGACAACGAACTGGGTAGAACTGTCTCTCTTGTAGCATTTTAAAAGAAAGGCTACAGTTCTCCAAAAGGCCAGATTAAAGAAAATAAAAAGGTACTAGCAAGCAGATTTGCTTCTGAAGGGCCTTTTCCCAGGCAGTTACATAAAAAGTGAAAATACTATTTAGTTTGTATTACAGTTACGCTATCTGCCTACTTTGATTCTTTTGATAAACCACTAAGAGCCAAATTTTGTGGTATTGTTGTGTTGACAGCCTTCATACCTACTACACATGTAAGCAGTATTCAGCCAAGTACTGACAACCGGATTCCACCAAGCACAGCATCCCGGGGCTGTGTCAGACAAAGCAGTCCCGCTGGCCTTCCCATTCATTCACTGGGAGTCAGATTATTAATTATATGTTATGATTATTTTAATAAATGGCCATGATCTGAACATGTTAACTTTCCCTTTAACTATTTAAGTTCAAAAAATATATAATCAAATACAATACCATAATAAATTCCAGTGAAATAACATAACTTTCTACAAGACTCTCTCTGCCTGCTTCTCCCTTACCAGGCCACTGGACTTCGCTCGGTTATTTTGGCTTCACTGCCACACGTGAAGGCTTTTGCCCGTGTATATAGTAGACTCACTTTTTGGTCAGCAGTTAACAAGATACGTGGTGACTTAGTCTTTTGGTTGTGGTCAACTTTGAAGCAAAGTTTCTCTTAAATATGTAAGGAACCACAAGTAAAATAAGGATATAAAATAAGAGAAGTATTACTATAATTTATCTTAACCAGTTGACAGGTCTTTAACTGGTTTAACTGGATGTTCAGAACGTAATGACAAAACCCTACTTATCTGATACTTTTCCTTTTATAAATTTTGGAAATTACTGTAAAATGGTCTGATACTGGCAGTATTGATTGCCCTATATGGTGCACAGTTCAAAGATATCAGAGGTAAAGGCAAGGAGATGCTGAATGAAGAGGTATTATTAAAGCTCTAATAGCCTAGCAATCAATAGCCAGGAATAATCTCATTCTCTTGCACAAGGATTTATAAATGTGGTTTGATAGCCTGATGGTAAAATACTAGTGTGCAGAGGGGTTTCTTTAATAGCAGGAGAGCATGAGAATGTGAGTACACACAAGATGGATTCAGCTCACACCCTTTCAGACAGATAGAAAACTATAATCACACCCAAGAGAATTGATATAGCTCTAATTTGTTGTTATAAAACTGAGATTATGATGCAAAGCTACACTGCAAAGGAGCTACCAATGAAATACGGTTGAGAAAACATTACCAACTGCAATTGTTTATGCATCCCATTTTGGGGAGCGCATAATGACTACCTCAAGACATTTCCACAGAATTTGAAAAACACTGGTGGCACAAAGACAAATTTCCAAAGCTAGACTGTGACTATGTTCTCATAAACTCAGATGACTACTCATCCGTCTAAGCACACCACTGTTCCCAAAGGACATTAGGACACAGTAAACTGTTGCTATCAATTCTATAATATCAGCCTCTCTCTAAAGAGCAAAATAATAAAAATCGCAGTTCAAGAGTTTATATGTGACTATAGCTTGGTATGTGCCTTAATATTCAACCTAACATAAAAGGCAGAGCTTTTTTTTTCAAATGAGAGAACAAGAAAAAAACAGAGGATTTATAAGAACGATAGATAAGACCACTCATACTAAATAGGAAAGATCCAAATGTTCATAAAAATGCAAAAAAAAAAATCATGAAGATGAAAATATAATTTTCAACACCCCAACTGGGGTATGAAGCAACACCCCAACTGAATTCACGTGATAATGCAATCCCACTGCAGAAACAACATGAACCACACGCAGGCCTCCTCTATTAAATCCTGAGAGAGTATTTTGCTATCCCAGTACTGCAGCCATGTCCCTCTATTCTGTCAAGGGTTTGGCATTGCTTCTGAGAACTCGTCCTGTATTTCAATCTCAATTTAGTCCATCTCATACAGTACAACATGCTTTCCTTTGTTTTACTAAAAATGATACATTTGTAACAGAAAAACAAAGGAAAAAAAGGAGATTTGAAAGCAATCCAATGAAGGAGTTCAGAGAAAGACAAACACAGAGGATCTGCCCACACTTCTCCTGGATATGGAGGTAGGAATACCTCCATACTCGTATTCAGTTCAGTTGCATGAAGGAGTTATTAGACGCTTAATTATCTAATGCATAACTAAGCGACAACAAAGCTAAGAAGTCTTCGGTTTGGTCATTTAAGTTCTTCAACTTCTTTTTAAATAAGTTATGTGACTTCACTGCCTAGTTAAGGCAACTGAAATAATTCTAATTTAGATGCTACCAGGAGCAGCAAAGGGCATTCTTCAATAGCATAATTATTGCAGGAAGGAAACTTCTAAACTTAACTAATGATGAGAATATGGACCTTTGCATACAAATCATTTCATTAATCTCCCACACAGCTGATATGCAGTATATATGAAATATATAGTATAGAAACAAGACAGCAGTTATGCAGCAGTAATATATTAACAATACCATCTTGTTTAAAACCAATCTGGCAAAAATGTATGTGAATTATAAGACACGATTCATAATTACAGATATAATCTGACCTAGAATTGTATCTTGTGCAGCACTGTGCCCTATTCTAGCTATTTATTTATGAGAATGTGGATGAAAAAGGAGGGAAATGGTCTTGAAAAGTATGTGGCTCATTTATTATATGATTGTATCTTTATATGTATAACTGAATTTCTTTTAAAGACTTATCAGAGATTTGTCTTTGGGAATACAACTGCATTGTTTTAATTCCCTCTTGAGCTGGATTTGGTTTCTGAATCATTTCCATAGAATTGCCTCTCTTTACGCACTCATGTTGACTTTGCATCGTGTTTGAAAACTTCAGCCCTGTGACCCTGCCCGTGGCAGGATGTAAAAGGCTGCCCATGTCCCCTGCTAATTGCTTCGTTAGAGGGCCCCAACAGCAGCGACGTGGCGCCGACCCGTCACTGCCCAAGGCAACTTCACTCCCTTAACCAGACACCTCAGCTTTCAAGGGCCCAGCAGAAATCTGGGCCAACCATTATATTAACACACAACAGTGCCAAAGATCAATCAAAAACAGTTTAAACAGGAGGCAGTCAGCTGGAATTCAATCTTTTTCTGGTTTCATTGGTTGTTTACTGAACAAGCAGCTAAAATAAAAGCTACGCTAGCAGAGGTGGAATTTAGTCTTGAATAGATTAGTAAGGGCTTCATCACTATGATATACCATGACACTGCTATACTAATGCCATAGCACGGATACACGTTTCTGGGCAATAACATTCCAAATATTTAAGTTTTTTCTTAAAATTAAAGGATACCATTGTTTGCATACCTGTGTCCTTTTCTGCTACAGATGTTCTCTCTTCCAAATCAGATTGTCATTTGTATTCACCTGTTAACATTCTTCTCTTTCAAAACTTACATTTATTCCTCTTCTGTTTTAGTAAATGAAAATAGTGTGTTTTATAGGAAGCCACCTGACCAACTTGGGTATCGGTGGGCAGAAAACAACAACATATTTTTTACTCTCATTTATTACCTTATACACTAGTCTATTATTCAAAATGAGCAAGAATTATCCACAAAAAGACATTTCAAATTACTATATTCAGACTGGATAAAAACACTTACCCATACAAATACTGTCATACCGTGCCAGGAAAGCCCAAATCTGACCTTCTTCCAAAGAAAAAATTACAGTCGAGTATACAAACAATTTAAATTGCCTTGTAGTGACTGGCTTCCAAATTATTCACAGGAAGACAGAGCCTCAAGTGCTATAACTAGAGACATTAAAAGGATAATTCACTGGAGTTGACAAATGCTTGTATTTTTACTTCTATAAAAGATGGTTTTATCCTTGCATTATTAAATTTAGGGTCATATTTACAGCTTTTATATTAAGTTCATGGTCATATTTATGACTTTCAGTATATCTTTTTCAATCCAGAAGTCTTAAATATTTTTAGATCTTTCCCTCTGAGCAGAGAGAGCACATGGGACTTTGAATTTCTAACCCTTGCCTTGTGTCCGGGTTGAATATGACCAGTCTCTCTGTGGGTTAGATTTATTGTTTAATTAGGCAGAAAATGACAAAACACAAAAGCCATCTCAAAACAGCAGAAAGTGAACATCACAATTTGAAGGAAAGATCCTAAATCATATTCCCTAGCATTTATTTTTGGTCATTTAACTCAGGGATAAATTCCATTCACAATCCAGTTCCTAATGAACTGCCCTGCTCAAGCAGTAATTGTCTCCTTGCTTGGTACTTTATGGTCACCAACATCTGTCTGCCTCTGGAGCTGTGAAAAATCCTGGAAAAACAGGGTGGAAAGGGAGGCACAAAAATACTCTGTGCAGCTCTGCAGTGCAGCTGCATTTTCAGGGTGAAGTGACCAAGGAGAAAACATGCAGCTTGCAAGATCTCCCACTGAACTGGGTGTCTGCGGCGGTGCTACTGCTACCACCACTATTGTTATTATTTTTGCATTTTCAGCCCAAACTGGCCACGAGCGAGTATGTACAGGTTTCTGCAGTTTCACAAGCTATAAACATATATTTTGAATGGCACAAGTAATTATGAGCTTAATTAAGAAAAAGGAAAAGGGCCACTGTTCTGAATAAATGTTTTGGTAACAGCTGTTAACATTATACTAAAAAGCATCAGAAAAAGACTACTTTCAAGAAAACTGAAATCCAGAAAATGTTAAACATGCACTTTAACCAATTACATAAAACAGAAAGGAATCCCACTCTGTGTATAAGGGGTCAAATAAACTTCTTGAACTCCAAAACTCTTAAAACTTTAAGTGCTTTGAACCAGAATCAAATTTTAGGACTCTGAAATATTCCTGAATAATAACCAAAAATCACAACTGCCTTCAATCCCGAATATTTCTCTTATTACCCTACAACTTTAAAGTTTTATAAAAATTAATGATAATTGAATCACAGGTTCATGGTCTGGTACTTCACTGTCCCTTTAGAGGAGCTATTACCATGGTGATAAGATTGCTTAAATTAAGCTGTCTTTTTCACAGGACTTGGCTCGTTGCCAGTGCATTGAAGGGAGATTTCAGTCCATTCAGCACAGCATTAACCTTACTGCCAACACTGCTAAATGGGTTAGAGGAATGAGAAAGAAATTTGATTTCGAAAAGGAAGGAACAAGCACATATGTAAAGTCCTGAAGCACAGAATACAGGGCTAAAAATACACACTTTGAAACAAAATCAGAATTAGTCCGTTTTGATGTTTTGTCAGAGAATTTAAATATCACAAAATAACATACACCTAGTGCTGAGGGAATCTAAATGCAAAACCATATCCAAAAAGTCCAAAAGTTTATCCATAAGAGGGTACTGTAGCCTAATACACAGTGGATCAGAAATACTATCAACCGAAATACATACTTAAAACCTAATTTTTAACTTGCATTTTGGAAATTGTCTGAATTAAAAAAAAAAAAAAAGCAAGAAGCACCAGGAAAAAAAAAAAAAAACCCAACTCAGCCATGTAAACAAACGCTGAGTCAACTAACAGGGAGCAGAGAAGAGAAAAACACACTCCTCTGAATTGTCAGGGTTTAACACATACTCCACGAAAAGCAGTAAGCCCGGTTCAAATGGGACTGTCAGAGATAATGACAATGTATAACTCTGTAAATCATAAGATTTGAAACATTAGAGCAAAGTATCTATGAAACCTGAAAAAAACAATTATAGTAGGGAAAGGAAGGGAATAGGCAGAAGGTTGCAAGTACTTTATTCTGGAGAAGAAAAAAATCAATTTATGTAAGAGCCCAATAAAATTATGCTGCGAAAAAAGACAATCAATGTTTCCTGTGTTTTTATGTGGTGTGAGAGAACCTTGCAGTCTTTTCTTCTGACAACACTTACAAATTATTTTCTATGTGACACAACGTAATTGCTGCGTGTTCCTAAGTCATTTTAATCAGGCCTAAGTTGTTTCCAACCCTGTGTGTGCAGGCACACAGACTGAGCACACATTTGCATTCATAGGCACATGACAGCCCCAAAGGCTGCAGTGCAGCCAGCTGGTGGGTTAAGCTGTTACATTTCTTACGGGCACATTTTTTTACATTGAATTTTCCCCTACTTTCCTCACCAAGGGCTGTTCTGCATCTCATCCTCTAAGGCTGCAAAGGTGCTTCTGCTGCTTCTTCCAACTGGGTACAGTCAGACCCACAGCCGGAGCAGAGAACTGGCCCTGACAAAGAAGATGATGGAGATGCTATTTTTGGCTTTGGCAGAAGATGGTGTGAACTTAACGAGTTCTCACCTTTCTATTTTAGACTCTGCACCAGAAAGCTGGGAGAGCAGGTTGGGTCCCGGCAAGAGTGTTTCCCATGGAAACTCTTCCCTGGATTCCCATGCAACACTTTTAGCTGAAGCACCAACACCTGCAAAATTTCTGATCAGCCCTTTTCTATAAAAATGCAACAAAATTTAACTCTACAGCAAAACTGCTGGCAGGTACCACCTCTGCATAAGCCTCTACTACACCCTTTATCAGTCTAATGTAGGTTTCCAAAGCATAATTATGTAAGAACAGATTTCTAGTCACTATGCTATATATATTTTCAGAACTATGGAGTTTTTTTACCTGTAAATGTGACCCATTGCCATTACAAGACAACTTATAAATCTGCTTCATTTCCGTCCATCCAAAGCAAGTGAGACTTGTAGTTACATCATTAGTTCTAGGAAATCAGTCTGGAATTTCTCCTGTATTATGCAGCAGTAGCTAAACTGTGCAAACATGTGTGCTGTTATGGATTAACCGGACAGTCTGCTGGATAGAAAGGCTGAACATGTGCATTGTGGTTTTTGGCCAGTTATTTCAGTACAGAATAAATCACTTCTCTAAATCTTCTTTCCGATTACAAATGTTGCAAATTAAAAAAAAAATCTGCTTATACATATTAAGTACATATATATTAGGCAGATTTTGTACTATTAAAGATTTAGAACAGTAATACAGCTACCATTGACATGCTTCCATTTATTTTGAAGGATTACTTTTAATAGAGAGATGAATATTCATGCAGGAGAAAGGGAAGAGAAGCCAGATACTGGCCAAATGTTTGCAATCCTACCTGAATCATTCCTCGTTAAAGAAGGAAAAAAGAAATCTTCTATTTTTCTCTCTTTAAGGCTGTGCCTCAAACTTCCTGGAAACGGTGACACCAAACATTTTCTTTCACGTGTTCCACCGCTACATCACGTGTCCCTACATAAACTGCAGGCATTCCCTGGTGAACAGTTTTGTACTTCCTGATTAAATATCCTTTCAGCAGCTTCAGGAGAGCTGGCTAGCAGCTAGCTACCGGGGTGCACAAAGCCATCCAGAGCAGTCAGTGAAGTTTGGGAGTGCAGAAAATTCCCAGAGTTGGTGATCCACTGAAGCGCAGCCCACAGCACGTTCTTGGGTTCTGATTCCTAATCCCCTGCATCCTTTCATCTGGATTCAATCCTATAGAGATATCTAGATAGGACCCTTCATGTAAAGATTCCTTGTTACAGAAATGAGCGACTTATTATAAAAATTACATAAACAGAAGGATGATTCTAACCATTTACAGAACATGAAGTGTTTAAAAAAATGTATTTAAGAAATAATAGTATTTTGCTGCTGCTAATGAATTTTTAAGAGTTTTCATTTTATGTTATTTCACTATTCTTTCACTTTTTCCCCCTCCCTTTTTCTCATTTCTCTGAAATATAGAAAAATGTGGTTAAACACACATTTCAAATAGAAGAAAATGCTTTTAGTTCATCTATTTGATATAACTTTGAAAACACACTGATTGAGGGACTAGTGAAATTCAGATTTTGTCTGTGTTAAATTTGGGGGAAAAGTTTCTTTCCTCCTGTTTCTTTTGAGGTATTTCAAGCAGATATTCTGCTTGAAAAAAAAAAACAGTTAAGTTTTATCATATAATGAATCAGCTCATTCTTCACTTCTTTAGAGTACCACCAATTATCTTTGAGACAATCCTGTGCTTTTTACATTGTAGAATTTCAAAATCCAAAGGAAACTCTTGTTGAAACTTCCTAGTTCTATATTCACAATGATTCTAATAGAAAGAGAAATGTTGTAGAAATTCAAGGGCTCATTAAATGCAGCAAGTCAGCAACATGACTGTACTTAAAGGCCAAATTAGCTAGTACTTACCATGAACAAAGAAGCCTATGGCCAGAAAGCCAGAGGAAGCTGCGCATGCATCCCTGCAGGCAGAATGCAGGGAACTGAATCACAGCTTTTCAGAATACAGAATTATTTGCTTGTTGCTATTTTTCAACATAGGAAACTACAGATGATTGTGAAGTTGAACCCTCCATGCTCTGTCTTCAAAAAGTAAGGCTTTTCAAGTTTCATTCGTGTCTTTGGCTTACATTCTTTCTGTGTTATTAAATGATTATAGCATTCTTTGAGTCTATATACACATTAATATTTTTGAAGAAACATGGAGAAAAAAAAGCAGTATTGCTTGATATTTCTCTTTTACCACAGGGTGCTGAAGTCTGAAGTGACTCTAGCGCTGCCAGAGGACACACAACTGCTAAACAAATGCACAAGTGCTGATTACTGCTGGGGCACGATGTCCCCATGGGAAGGTGGGATGAGGGCACCAGGACGCAAGCACCACTCTTACTTGCACGCAGTCCGACTCGGAGACAGCTGTGTAATGTACGCACCTTGGAGAACCCCATCTCTTCCCAAACTTTACAAACCATAAGGAGCATCAACCCTCTAGACGAGACTAAAGCAACACCCAGCAATACAGCCTTGCCTCAAAACGCCTTGGCTTGGCCTGAAGGACAAACCCAACACCCCGTTACCACCTCCAGTCAACGTGATGCGTCCTCCATGACGCGCGCGCCCCGTTTCGGAGCCGTGGGGCCACATACCTGGTCTCCAGAGGGATGTTGCTGTTGAGGACCCAGCTGTTGTGCAGGTGCACGGCCTCCTGGGCGCCGGCGGGCGTCGCGGGCGCTGCGGGGCTGGGCTGGCTGCGCGTCGTCATGGAGCGCCGCTGCAGGGAGTCGCCCGGCGGCGGCGGCTTGCGCGCGCACGTGCACGCGTGAGGCGGCGGCGGCGGCGGCGGCAGCGGCCTGAACGTGAACTGGTTGTGGGGGCTCCCCGGCATGTCTGAAACGGCAGAGACACCCGCGTCACGTGCGAGCGGGGCAGGCGAGCGCCACACAACGCGTAGTGTTAAACGCAACCCGCCACACTCGCGCCTCGGGTCTCTGCGAGGCGCTGCTGCGGCTTGCCAAAGAAAATACATTACTCAATGAAATAAAGAGTGCTATAAACAGAATAAGGTACATTATACGTGCTCCAGCACTGCGGTTCGGTTCAGTTTAAAAATAAAAATGAAGGAAGACAGAGCATTTGTAATTTGTCATAGGATTTTTTGGGGTAGGAGGGTTAAGAACAAATAAATCAAGCTGACATTGAATTACAGCACAGATACTGCATGATTTCATGAGGTATAAATCTCATTTAAGAACAGCTGGGAAAGAAACAGACGCACTCCAAGAATAAAACTCTTGCACTTCAATTCAAAAGAGAAAACAATACAGCAATTTCTTCTGCAAAACCACTGCCTAACGAGCATCCTCCATGACGAAAGGGATTTCTACTCCACAGCACTTTTCTACTACTCTCTTCCAGGATTTATTCCATCAGACCTGGGGAGCAGGTCTCCTCAAGCCCACCTGGAGCCTTCACCATCTGGTTGCCTGTGAAAAAGGCTCCATGATGATGAAGGTGGCCCTGAAGCTGCCTTTGAGTGTCATAGAGGGATGGCAAGATCGAGACCTGCAGGACAGCAGCAAGCTTGGTGCCTGCAAAGGGAAGATGCGACTAGGGAATAACAGCAGTTCAAAGCGACAAGGAAATCAGGTTCTCTCCACTCCTCCCTGGAGTCTCCAAAGACTCCTGGTGTAGCAGGGAATGAAGTTATGGAGAACTGAGACAAGAAATTTCCTTGTAAAGGAATGATAAAAAATACCTTGAAAATGATACTGAATAAAAATTGCTGCCAGACAGAGCAGACTGTGAAGCTATTAACCTGAAACTCTTCCAGCCCCTAAATCTTGTCTTTTAGAAGCTACTGAGTTTGTGAGAGGTAGGTTTTGACCCTTTCAAAGGATGTAACTAATGAAACTGCCCAGATGCTTGGCAGACCCTGGCTGTCTCAAATCGCAGGCAGGTATGAGCGTTTTCTTTCCATACCATACATGTCTCTTAGCCTGCAGAGGCGTGCAGTCAAGGCGACCTCGGTGCCAGCCTCCAGGAAGGGGTGACAGTGGCAGATTTCCTTGACACAGCAGCTGCACAGTTCTCCTAATGCAAAACTTCCTGGCACAGCTTGCTAGAGGCTTCTGGTGGGATGGTCAGGAGCCCCTCAAGGGGATCCAAGAAGGGATGGCAGCAGCCAGCGCATCTCGGCATCTGCTCCGGCTTCACACCTACCGTTACCTCACCCCCTTCCAGTGCAGCTACGTTTGCTTCCAATACTCCGACAGAAATGCTTGTAAGAAGACAGGGTTGGCATCCACTGACTCCACATGGGGAAATTCTGGCACACTCCATACTAAGAGGTGGAATTCCCTCTGGGAATGGCCCTGGGGCAAAGCACTCTTACCTCTGCGGCGAGCACAGCTTACCCTGGCTGCAGGACCAAGGTTGTCTCCTGCTCAGCATAAGCCTCGCCATGCTGCCGTAAGCAAAGCTGTCACGGATGTGGCCCAGGCCTAATCCTTTTACATTTCATTGATCTTTTATCAAGGCAGCATTCTTACACTTGCATTAAGGTTTACACCGTAATATTAGTTTGCATATACCAGAAAAGCACTTCTAAGCATATTAGAAAATTGGAGACCTCAGTAAATTAAATCACTGGAGTCAACAGTCCAGAGCTCTGAAATAATCTGCTAAGGCACTTTCATATAATAATTAATCTCAGTAAATCCTGTATCCTGCTATTTTAGAATCGAAAGCTACCAAAATTTTGGACATAACATTTGCTGCGCAGCATCCACAAGTCCATGATCTGGAGGTACCATACTTACCTCCTGCTATACAGTAAATCCATGGGCTTACTGCCCATCCCACATGATTTGTGCGACAAACTGCGTTGACACCAGAGCTGTGGGGCTGCCGCTACAAGATGATTTCACTGATCTCCGCCAGGACAGGCGGCCTCCAGGAGGTACTTTAAGAGCTCAGGGGCAAGTGGAGCAGCTGAGGTGACTGCTGCTTCTGCAGGTGCACGGGATAAACGGCCCCATCTATCTAGCAGCACGTTTTTTTGGCTCCTTTCCTCTCCTCTTCCCTATCCTCTTGTCAGCACACGCATTATCTGACAGATAATTTAGTTTGTTGCAAGTGATAGGCTAAAGTTGCTCTGCGAAGCCGATATTCCATAAAATACTGCTGGTTGACAGTACACCTTATCTCCTAGCACTGCCTCCCACAACACGGCAGCGCATCGGAGCTCGGGGACGGCTACATCCCATCTCACCATCACCCTCCATGACGCTACTGCCACCACAGGAAAGCTCCCACCAGTGACTACGCGGCTTTCGTGATTTAAAGACAGATCTTCTGCATCAGACCTTCACTTCAATGAGCCACTGTAAATCCATGGAGCTGAGAATCCAGTCTGAGTTTCTAATTGGGTTTACAGACTGTTTCTAATTTACCAAAGTTGTTTTTATATTGCTTGAAACTAAGCCTACATCTCATTAACTTTATTTTTATTTCATAAAAAAGATGCTGTGATAAAAGAGCATTGTATCTAAATCTGCATACTTATGATTCTTTAGATCTCTGAATGAACAGCAGACTCCATAAAAAAATCTTCAACAAAATCATTCAAATATCTAAAAAGTGAAATTATGCATCATAACTTGTAAAAAACCAAGAAGTATCTGGTGTGTACAGGAGTGATATGGAAATTAGATTAGTTTGGAATTTTTATCCTGCTGCTATTGTCCCACACAGTGCTGTCTATCTATGACAATATTTGTTTTTGTTTGTAATAGTTGCTGAATAGAGAAATGTTCAGGTCTTAATTTCTTAGATCAGGAAGTTTACATATGAAATGGAATAACAGCATTATTAGTTTCTGATATATCAACTGACATTCCTAAAAATAAAACCATAAGCCTGAGTTCAGCTAAAACTTCTCCTTTACTGTAACTGGCATCAGATCAGATTCCCACCTGAGACTATCCAAAATCAAAAGACACCCTCTTCGGTCTCATGATGCAGTGCCACGTGAAGGCAGATGGTCCCCACCTAAGCCTAGACCCCTCTTTCCTAGAAACTATGTTAATTGCCATATGAATGGAATCCTGTAAGATGAACCTAAAGGCTTTATGCACTAGCTAGCTCCCAATTAAAAACTGTTTCTAAAAATAAGCCAGGTCTTTTGTTCAACCATTTTCTTAACAGTTTTGAAGTATACTCTTTGGATCCACTAAATAAAAAGAGGTAACTGAACTATTTTATCATCTGCTGAGGAGACTACAATGCTGAGTGAAGCATACAGCAGACGTACTGCACTTTTAAACGTCTGCATTTAACCTGCAGTACTTTTGAAATATTTGATTTTTTTTTCAGTTTCAAAATTTTATACATAATATATATATACACACAAGTATGTTTCTAGCTAGAGGTGTCTCATCTGAGTATGAATTAGCTTGCAATCCGTTATTTAATTGACTAAACAGGAACATATGTTTAGAGACTCTGGGGTAGGTTTCTATTTAAAAGTTTGGTGGGTACAACACTACTCAATTTCAAAGCAATCTGTAATATTTTATCATGCAGAGATGAATGAACATAATCTTATTTATGAAAACAGATGATATAAACAGCATACAGAAAGATGTGTGTGATACTCCAGAAGAGAATACAAGGATTACACCCAGGGCAGTGTGCCCAATTTACACAAATTGAAGAACTGGAGAAGATTCAACACAGGGAAGAGAAAGAACCTGAATGCTTAGGAACAGAGATAAAAAGTGTATACTAAAATTCTCAATTTCACAATGAGATTTATGCTCAGGTGTAAGAAGAAAGACTAAGAACTAAATGCTGGTGTTAGAGTTGCCAACTCTGCTAAATATTAATATAGGTACTGATCTCATACCCTTTCCTTCTATTCTGATTCTATGAGACTGTATCTTCAGACTTAATGTTTCCCTCTGTGCGTGTCACTATGATCTTATCAGGCCTCTAATTATTTACCGCCCATCTCTGAATTCCTTGTATTTTTTGCTGTTACATATTTTGGGAGAAAGTAAATATGAAAGAGAAATGTGTATGAGATTATCCATTGATGTACAAATTTACATTGTGTTTTAAGTAATATATTCTACACTTACACCTTCTGAAACAACTCAAAGTGTAGTCGACTTACCTTGGCTGCAAAATTCTTTGCTTCTGGAGCTCTGTCAGACATGATGACATTATATTCTTTTTGCTGTACGTAACTTTTCCCCATCTTACTACACAGTAAATCTTCTAGAACATAAAATATTAAGCATCTCTGAAGAATTCCGCAAAATACACTGTTCTGTGCAAGTTAAAATTATAAGGCAATAAGCTTATAAACTAAAGGTCATTTGGACGAGGAGTTTACATCCGTGACGCTAAGTAAAAGAGACGGAGAGACCTCCAGAGACGCTGCTGGTCCCCGCACGCTCTGCTGGCTGCTGCCCGCGGCCGCGCGCCCGCCGCAGGCTTCCCCCGCGGAGCTGTCGGGATGCTCCCTACCAGGCCCAGGGAAAGGGGGCACAACTCAGCCCTCCGGATGACCAAGGTGCTCCGGGCCCTTTATTTGCCTGTGTAGATGCACACGAAGAGAGCAAGTATCTCGTTTCTTACCACACTACCATTCTAACAGTGGAATGAAACCCCTGTATCATTACAGCAATTCTGTGTAGAAAATACTGGAGTATTTTCTATACTGAACAAAAATTAACTATACTGAACAAAAATTAACAGAGGTCTTAGACTATCTATTTTCGATTCTGTCAGGAAGCAAAAAATTCTGACAGATTTGCAAAGCAATGCAATAACGTAATGATGTTAAACTAGTGGTTTATCATAATTAAACTTTCAGTCCAATGTGCTTACATGGATCCCATTAAATGCCTCCTTCACATTACTAGTAACACATATGTTCAATTCACCTGAATCTCGTATAAACTACATGGCACCTGTTAATAGCTTCTAACTTCTTTAGTTAATAGCTTCTAACTTCTTTAAGATTACTTAATCTTAAAAACCAGAAACTATGCAATTCAAACAGCACTAACAGATGAGAAATTATCTGCATAAGGAATTGATACTAAATACGAACGCCTTATGACTGCTGTCAGCTCAGAACATTAGCAATTTTCATCATGCGGACTTCTGCATTTGGGTCATTACTGCACGGTAATGCAGCCGCACTCTAAGGCATCAAACACGACATTGCCAGCCTCTCATTAGCAGAATGATGAAAGCAAAAAAGATATTGGAGGTAGTGCGTTTTTGCAAAACCAAAAGTAGCTACCTCAGAAGCACCTCTGCAAGCATACTGTTTCTTTACTCAGCTGAAGAAAGGAGAGCGAATTTTTCAGGCAAAAGAATGGAGACCAGAACTCATTAGAGACGGGAAGGCAGTGATTTATCACCAGGGAACTATCGCATGGCAGCCCTTGCTAACTTTGCTGATGGGATGTGTTTAATAATATTCTGCCTTTTAAGATTCAAAAGATTCTGGCATCTGTCTTCTTCATCTACAATGTACCTACCCTGTCAATTTTTACTTTGTAAAATTCTTGAAGAAAAGCCCGATTTATTTATTTAGATGTGCGTGTGGGTGGGGGTGTTTTTGCTTTTTATGATGACAGAATTGTTAATATACTCAAAGCAAAAGGATTTGTGTGCCAAAAGCTTATACATACATACATATATATATATATATATATTTTCCAGCTGTATCAGTTGGTGCAACAAAAGACATTACCTTTCCTGACGAGCTTGGCCTCACTTAGAGGCACTTATATCTGTAGCCCATTAGTGCTACAGCAGCGCTTCTCCTCCTTAATTAACTCCATCACTCAGCGATTTAACTTGGGAGTCTGATTGCTGAAGTAGAACAACTTTGGACATAAACATTGCACTATATAATGCCACTCTCGTTGCTGTAGTTTGCAACCAGAAATGACTTCTGGGTTATAACGGTGCGTACCATGGATAAGATGCAAGTTTTAAATGTTATCATGCAGTAGCACCTGACAATATAATCGCACAGATGCTTGTTCATATAAAATAAACATTACCAAAGGGGAGTGAATAACCGGAGCTCCTGAGGTGTTTTTATTCTGCTGAATTGTCTGAATTATTGCTTTGCTTTACGCTATTTGTTCATATAGCCGTTAAATACCAATTCACTCTACATATAATATTTATGTGAAAATTTATCACCTTTGCATGAAATGCCAAAATGCTCACATTTATGTCAATTAATAAGACAAATTAGAAATGAAGCTATCCTCCTCTGTCTCCTCCATCTCCCTCCTCGCAGGTGGTGGAGCAGTGCACGAGAATCCAGGCATTGGAGTTTCTCCGAGAAACAGTCAAACAGAGACCGAGATCCTTCTCTTAAATCACCACCGTATGTTCCAACACAAGAGTCATTGGTGGCCCAGACACACGGGTCAAGGGAAGAAGGGGGACGGGGGAGCAGAGAGGCCACCCAATTATGGGGAGACCCGGGGAGCCATCCAAGCTGCCCGCTCTGCCTTCCACTGGTTTATTTAGCAGATCCAGCAGCTGCAGGTACAATTAGTGTCACGCAGTATTCACGGCTCAGAAGCAAAGACTGACAGCTCCCCGGCAGCTTAAAGGTGATATTTCAGGAGAATGCCTAATTCCTGCCATTACTTTCAAGTGGTGGGTTCAGTCAACATCATCGGCTGTAACTTCTATCAGTGGCAACTCGCAGGGGAGAGTAAATTACTATTCTAAGCCTCTGAACAAAGGGAGGGAGATTATAGCTTACACGGTAAGCCTATCATCCAGGTTTACAAAAGCCAGTTACACGTAGCCCAGCAGCAAATGCTGCTGACCTTACAGGTGAGCAGATTTTGATTAAAGAGCAGTTTATGACTGGTAAAATAGGTTGCAGCTAGGCATGGCTGTAAATATTAACATTTCCCCAGTTACTAACAGTCTTAGCAGAGTGTTATACATGCAAGTTTTTGCCTTTGCATTGCTAAATTCATTAGCAGAGAGGGCTGTTTAAAGGGGATTAGGTAACAGATCTAGAAACCATAAATTCTAATGAAATACATTAGCATATTCAACCCAGAAATTCAGTGGAAATAAGAGTATGGACACATAAACTCACTTTCTTACCAAGCCTGCCCACAGGTTCATGGATGAATCACTGCCCATTTTCTTCAACAACCTGGGCATGCAACAACTTTGCACAGGACACCTAATTCTCTGCGTTCCAAACTACTGAAATTTTACCTCCGTAATTACAGATTACCACATCCCCAGCATATCTACCGACATTACTTTGCAGAGCACAATTTAAACAGGAGATCCATTTTTATGATCAATTGCATGTAGAGACAGAGAAGTGCATTTAACATGCAGGTAGTGATTAATAGATAATTCAGGATTAATAGAATTCTGTGTTGTATCTATACATTAAACTACTTTAAAAGAGTATATTCATATAAACCTTAGCGTAGAAGTAGCTGACCAACCTTTCCTGCCTTTTACCCACAGAAGCAGCTAACACCTTCCTATCCTTCTCAATGTACTCCACAAAAACAACCTAAATACTGCTGCAAAAAGATCTGCTTCTGCCATTGATGCTGGTAACACTTTCTTCTGGAATTTTGACACTTCCATCATATTAAGCTTGCTGGAGGAAAGACAATGTCACAGGCATAACTGATAGTAAACAACAAGGCAATTATTTTTTAAAACAAAGAAAAACTCCTTTGGGGAAAGACAAAATAACAACAAATAAACAGCTAATATAATACCTAAGGCACACACTAGTCTGGGCACAAACTTACAGTTTTCAAGCTAGTCTCTCAAACGTGCATTTCGGCATTTATAAGCAAGCATGTAGATCTGCAGAAACACCAATATGCCTAAAACCTTCCTTCAAGCAGAGCTTGTGGCCCAGTTCTTCATATCTACTTAGGACCTGAACTTCACTCTGGATTTTGTTGAGTTAGGCAGTCCTAAATACCCCAAAGACCTGAGCCCGAGCACCTAATCAAGTACCAATCAAGTCGTTAGCACATAAGCTGATTTAGCCAGTTAATTTCAGGAAATATGGCTTGAAAAATTTCTCTTGTTATTCCTGCTCAGCTTGCAAAAGAAATCTGGCGCAATTCAAAATTAATAA
>JAVCKT010028137.1:0-66363 GCA_032273925.1 Rhynchotus rufescens | reverse complement strand
CGTATGCAAAAGGGCAGCAATTTTCATCAGCAGATCAAATCTCACATTGGCAAATGACTACAAGCTGGTTGCCGAGATCTCAATTAACTGCCAGGACTCAGAAAATGGCCCTGTTAACCGCTCAGTGAAAACCTCTTTTCCATGAACAGCTCTACTACTAGAAGAGCAGTATCAAAAATAGAGAGAACTAGACAGAAAATAAAATGCAAAACAGTGTTACAGCACTGCACATATGTGCTGTGCACTACTGTACTCTTGACACTTCTCAGAACAGTTTAGGAAAAAGAGAAGAAATTTTATAGACAGCTGACTAGATTAGTGGTACGGAAAATGCAATACATGAGGAGATACTAAAAAGACTGTGTTCCTTAAAGACAAGACAAATAAGAGGCAAATGACAGAGAAACAAGATAATTAATAGGAAAACTATACTCTTTGCATTCACAATATGTATACACTGGATCACTAAATGAAACAGGAAACAAGTTGGAAACTGATAAAGGAGAATGCTATTTAAAAAATGTAGTTAACTTAGGAATCTATTGCTACAGATTACCAAGATAAAGATGTTGCTAATATTGCTTAACTGTAAAATTTTATGTAGTTATTTATGTACATGTAAAGTTGGCAGTCAGTATACATAAAAATCT
Organism: Rhynchotus rufescens; assembly: GCA_032273925.1. Classification (NCBI taxonomy): domain Eukaryota; kingdom Metazoa; phylum Chordata; class Aves; order Tinamiformes; family Tinamidae; genus Rhynchotus; species Rhynchotus rufescens. The sequence goes on along the minus strand of JAVCKT010028137.1, from coordinate 65,713 downwards.
GAGTATATCTATACTTAAAAAGGATGCATTTTATGTGTATATGTACACATACATATGCACACATTAGAAGTCAAATAATTTTCAGATTTCAGACTGAAGTAGGTACTGACACTTAAAACAACACTTTTAAACTTAATGTACATCAACATGGTGAATCCACAGTTTTCAGAACAGAACAATAATTCCAGAATGGTTTTGCCCTGACTTGTTAAAATGTTACCTTTGACACTCACTCACAACCTTCCACAAAGGTACTTGTAGTGAATATTGCAGATAACTTCAATATGTCATGGAGCTGGAGAAAAGAGTTGGCTGGTGGTAATGCAGACATCTAAAGTACATACTACAGTTACCCTTTTCCAAAGGAAATGGAGAGAATGGGAGAAGATCACCAGACAGTTTCAGCTTATGCAATTTCCCAATGATCTGTTAAATTTAATTATTAGAGCCAAGTTACAGCTTCAGCTAAAATTCAACTCTTTGGAATTTCAAAATTAGCATAATTGGCATATCTATAATTCAGTACTTCTGAAGTAGAAATCATGAAAGTACGTACCCAAATGGAGCAGGCTACTCAGACACAGCTTTTCTCCTTCTAGAGTTTGGTTTTACAACCTCACCTCAAAGAAAAGGCAATGCACCACATACCTATCAAATGAAAGCATATCCTATTGTAGAAAAAACATGTCTGAAATGGATGAATAACTAAACCAGGTTAATGAACTGGTTCCAATGGCAGAGAGCATACCTGGATACAAAGGCCAGAAAGGGCAGCTCTATGGCAGTCCACAGTCCGAATTGAGATCCATGGGAAGAAAATTTTGCCCAGTACTTTAGGAGGGAACATCAGCTGGCTCCAGAGATGCTCTGAGGCTAGTTTACAGCCTGTAGTGACCTCCCAAAGTCCTAATTCTGTCCTTTTGATTAGACAGTAAAAGAAAGGGCAGGATCTGTCACCAGCTCTGCTCTGGCACGTCCGTGCAAGCACCCACATTCGCCTGCAAAGGAATCACCCTGGTCCCAAAGGAGCTCAGAAGAACTGGTACTGGAACAACTGTAGGCACAAAATTCTTCTTATGTGAATATCCTTGCAATTTGATTGCACAAATAGGATTATATTGCTACATGATTTAAAAACATTGCTGTGCACTAGACTTGACAGCATAGTTAATGCAAAAGCAACTTCAACTTCACCGAACAAACTAAATGACCAAAACAGTAGTTGACATTTATGGTATTGATTTGACTCCAAAGCTTAATACAAAGTAAAAAGGTTTGGGAAGTTTATCCATTTCCTCATTAGTGATTAATCTCCTTCCAGATGATCTTACAGTATGACAGCCTTGGGTATGTTTGCCTCCATCTTCATTGAGAGGTATAAGTTCCATTTTGAATGCCATTTTCCAAACCTTGATAGATGTGGCACTAAAATAGCTATGCTTTGCATACACAGAACTAAACACTTGGTGTTTTTTTTTCCAAAAGACTCCACTTTTCAAGACTGCAAAAGCTCCAAACCCTCAAACTGCACAGAAACAACAGCAAGTGCCATGTCTGGTAAGAGGAAGCCTCTTATTCCAGCAGTCAGAGACTGCCGCTCAGTTGAATTAGTACAGCTCCCTTGAATGTGCCTGGTTATAAGTGAATAATTTTGTTCACGTCAACCCTGAGTATGTAAAATCACCGGGAGGATTTCCAGTACAGACTCCATGAATTACAAGGAAATGGTGCACAAACTGCATGCACAGCAGGACTGCATGCAGCTGCTATGCAGAGTATACAGCATGCACCAGCATGGACATTCCCTATGAGAGCTATAAATAGGGTCAAACTATTGTCATCAGAGGACAACATCCTCCTTTGCAGAGTAGGAAGGGAGAAGCACTGATGATGTGGGACTCCAGCTTATTTTCCCTTCACACAAACCTGGTGAGTGCAGGGGACCCGCTAATGCACTCTCCTGATGCACACAGAGACACACTGCTCCCCTCAGGGTGTCTCCTGATGCTTCCGCTGGTGCGAAGCAGCTCTTCACTTTCTGCTCTGCAGTTCCTACCATCAAGTAAAGCCAGGCAATGAGTGGGGATATGGTTCAGCTGCAAGCAGGCTTGAGGATTTCTGCAGCACTTGGAACACAGAAAGGCACTATCCGAGTGCTAGCACGCATTAAGCGCGGCCATAGCCGATGCAAGGTGACAGTTTGGCTGGCCAAGGCAGCAGAGCTCAGCGCGGCGCTCCGGGGCGGACAGGGACAGCGGGGCTGTGCAGACAGAGGGCTGGAGGAGAGCGGATCCACCCCGGGCTCCCGCACCCAACACCAGCTCTGTGTCACTCAAATCCAGGTGGCACGAGCAGTGGAGCTCCAGCCTGCCACACGGCGCTGCAGAGCCTGACCTGGGACACGGAGCAGGCCAGAGCTTCCGCCTCTCCAGTCAATAAACATTTATTTGTACATAACAAAGCTTCCCAAGAGACTAGCAGAGAGAATGAGAGAGATGTGTAACCCTGTGCCAGGCAGGGATATCATTTCCAGTCATCTCTACCATTATCTGACTTTCCCAGAGAGCACCTCCACAGCCACCCTCTTAGGAGACACTCTTGCTCTGATGAGGCATTCCAAACGGAGGCCGTTTTGGGGAGAATGACACCGAAATGACACATTTCCTGAAGCATGTGGGCTTTCAGCAAAATACAACTCACCATTTTAAAGATCAGCTGTGGAAATACGGAGAGCACTTCAGGGTAATCCCAAGTCCCAGGGGAAGGTCTCTCTCCCTTGAGTGGAGAAGCCTGAACTTGGGGAGGCCTTTTCTGCCCGCTTTAGGACAGCCCATGCTCTGCCAGGCGTGGGCGGCCGCCCTCGGGGACAGCCACCTGACCTACCCTGCAAAGGCACCAGCTTGACTGCTCTCACTTACTCTTACCACCCAAAACAAGGTAAGGGTATCTGGGCTATGGATAACCACCAGGATGCCAAGCTGGTTTCTGCAGCAACCGTGCATACCTGTCCCAGTGCATCATCTCAAATGTGTTCAGCACAGCGAATAACCAATTCGCTGGTTTTTCTCCTTCCCAGCACAATACAGAAGTGAAAAGCTCCAAGGATAACGAACGTTTCCATGTAGCTGCACTGCTGATGCCAAAGAGAGACAGTAATTCTGCTATACAGCCCAATAAAAGTTGGATACCTGGTAATCTGCCTTTGTGTGGAGTGGCGCTTCCTCTGATCTCATGCAGCCGAGATAAGAGACGGCACTGAAAGCTAAAAGGACAGCACTTTGGCCCTTTGTTTGACAATTTCAATAGAGAGCATTTTTTTAAAAATTAAATGGGTTGTATTCAAATGCAGCACAAAAGGAGATGGTGTCTAGTTCAGGTTGGGCACAGCGACCTGCCCTAGTTCGCGGCAGAACAAAAGCATAAAAGCAAATGATAAAGTCCCATTTTGTTATACAATATTTCATTAGAGAACTAATTAAACAAGCTGCACTCAAATGCAGCATATAAACAATACTACCGTGAAGGGGAGCATTTCTGGGAAGGTATTAGCTGATAGCACTGACTAAAATGGTTTTATTTTTTTTTTTTTTCCTTTCTCAACAGTTAGGAACAAAAAGCTTTTTCCCATTACCTCATCCTAAGTAGTTTTTCAAATCAAGCCCATGTTCACACTCACGCTGTCACTGATAATGGATCTTGTGTCAAATAAGAAGAGAGTAAAGGACCTGATAATAAGCGCAATTATAAAACATCAAAAATGGTAGATCAAAGTGGATTTCCTTTATTCCACTGTGTACAGTCACTTCACAGCTTTTCAGGGTTCCTGTCATGTGGTCTTGACAGGATATATTCATTTTCTCTATTATCATAGCAACAAGAATGGCACACTTCAGAAAGCAGCTGCCAAATGCAGGTTCTTATTATTACTCTGTCTTACTTTTACTCATTTTGTTTATAAAAAACACTTTTTAAAGTCCCTTCTGAGATTCTCAGGCACGATAATAGCCAGCACTCGCTTGATAACCTTGTGCAGGAGGGAACTCGCCCGGGGACAGTCTCATGTGTTCTTAAGGATCGCAACTCTAAAAAATAACTGAAATTACAGCCTACAAAACTCTCAAACCTAATAATGAGCTAACATCTGAACACCTTAAACACTTGACCTGTGTATTCCCAGCCTCTTTTCCATTTTCTAGTCACTAAATTCTGCATGGGTTTGGAAGACTCAGCCCAGCAGAGACCGGTAACTCCCCAGACCAGTTCCAAGAGCGAAGGGAAAGCGGTGGCGAGCGCAGCAGCTCCGTCCTGCTCCGCCGGCTCCACGCCGCGGGGAACCGGGCCAGGCAGGGCCTCACGCTGTGGTCAGAAATATGGAGAGAGCCTTTGAGCCGGTGCTCTCCTCAATGAATTCTGCTCAACTTTCCGGACACAAGAGGCTGCAGGAGCGCGTGCTCCCGAGCTAACCACCAATTGCAGCTCGCACTGCTAACGTGCTGAAGAGCCTAGAACCCAGCCTAACATGCTGGGCGATGCACGACGCCGCATCAAGCAAACTGCACCATCAAAACGAGTTTATGTGAAAACTAGAGTCCTGAAGCAATGTATTGTCATACAAAATAGCGTATCTCTGTTGAAATAAGTCACAGCAATTTACACAAAGACCTACTTTTCTCAATAAAAAATCAAAATATTATACTTCATGTACAGAATTTCATAGGATAAATCCTATTCTCAACATGCATGTTAATATAAAGCACCCTGATATCCGAAAGTCAATGATGTTATCTTAGATTTAGAGTATACCGTACCAGTATTGACTCCCATCATTAGTGCAAAAGAGTAAATCTAAATTTACAAATGCAACTGCCTGACACACCTCTGCACAGCGGGAAATTGGCAGCACTACCGTACGATACTGTCACCACAAAGAATAACCATCTTGAATAGTAGTATAAAAGCAAATGCAGCAGTTTCATATCCTATCATATGAATATTATGGCAATGATGCATAGAAGTGATTTACATCTTCATTATTTCTCCACTGTAAGAATCGCTATTGCCAGCACTTTGTAGAACCATTTGCTAACATTTAAGCAAGTTATGATTAATGTAATTTGGGTAGAACGCATATTGGACAGATAGATTATAGCCCTGCTGATACTGTATGTACAATAATTAGTACTGTGACAACAGCTAATTATTTTTAATTTTAAAGCTGAAGGATTTTATCCATAAATATTGTGGCTGGAGTTAATAGTTCAGTTCTTTCAATAGCCAAAACAAAACGATAGAAATTATGCATTAAATGAGTAACTTCTTATCAATATTTAAGTTTAATGGACTGCCAATCAATAACTGCACTAAACTTTTAAACCACTGCTACTGAATAATAGTAATAAAATTAGTATGCATTTCATAAAGCACCCAAATCATCAACCCACCTGCAGTGCCAAACAACACAGTGAAACACATTAAAATTAAAAACATAAAAACTACCTCCTTAAAATTCAGGAGAACAAAGACACCAGCGGGAAAGCCTGTTCCAGATGTATGGAAGACCATCTGTCTGCCTGTGAGATGCAGTGGAAAGCCAGATTCCCAGTGAGCTTCAGCTGGAGCTACCTCAGTGACTGCACTGCTCCTGCAGCCGGCACCTGGACCTCGCTTAGCTGCTCCTGTTCAGAGCAACGTGCTGTACAACACCAATACACACACCGAACACTGGTAGCACAACACCAACAACGTTATGAGGAGTTTACGTAAGAAGGGGCAATGGGTTTCTTTCAGGCAGGAACTTCTCAGTTTAAAATATTCTAGCAAGATTGAAACTTTGGAAAAAGCTATTCAAAGACTAACAGAAAATTCCTAGAAGCCTATATAAAAGGTAAACAGGATTTATGACCACAACTGTCCAAAAATCATGAATAAAGCCCCAGAAAACAAGGGACTAATTTAAATTGAGTGGTTTTGTAAAACCCATTTATCCATTTGCCTGGGAATTTTTTAGTCCTAAGGGCACTTTTTTCTTTAAACGATTGAAAAGAGCACAAATGCACTGGAAAAGAAAGCTGAAATTCTCATATTACCTTACACGTTGCTGTGTAGAGGATGAAGCCGTGAGAACTGTATAATTGTCTTTATTAACGTGTAAACTTCTTCTTCAGCTATGATCTGCTGAGTGCTCCCAGAAACATTCATATTTAACATTATTGCTCTGACTGGCTTAAAAGCAGTTTATTAGTCTTAATTTGGACCCTTGCATCTAATATCAAGAAAGTTATTCTTGACTGACTGAAGACACAACCCCTAAAAACCAGAAACTAGTAAGTAGTTTAGGTGGCGTGGAAAGCCATGTAATCCATAACCCAAGGAACAGAGCAAGGAACTTGCTCCAAGGCAAGGAGCACAATAAACACAAGGGACCGCAAAGAGACAGGACACCCTTACCTCAAGGGGTGTTGCCAGTGAATAATTCTAGGCGAGTTTTGTTTTGAAGTCAAATGGGGCTTGATTTAGAAGACTGAACTAGGCACTCCTGCCACAGCTATCTCTAATGAAGTATCTGAATATGTACGTATGTTTGTGTGGGAGTATATACGTATGGAGAGAGAGGCAGCAGAGATGACCATGGATTGCCTGAAATAGATGAGGTCTGGGGCAGTCCTTATGCCCTTTTAATATATATAATAGAGACCACCTCACCAGGTGATTAAATCTGATCAGACTTGAGTTCCTGCATCTGCATTATCCTCCAGCATCTTCTCCTCACAGTTAACGTTTTGTTTCAGAAGCAAACAACAGCTTGGAGCCCCACAGGAATTAACACTGAAAGTACTAGCAGATGCCTAAAAAAGAAGCTAAAGTAATAAAACACAAAGAGTGTGGGTGACACAACTGTGTTCCCATTGATTTTAATGCTCTTTAAAAAATCGTAATTGGCACTAATTGCACTATTTACATGTTAATGAACAACACCTGGCCTCAACTGGCTATAAAGACACTGAAAATGTCTCAGAAGAAGATGGGAAGGTGTGTGGTGCTCTGGAGTGGGGGCTGCCAAGCAAAAGGCATCAATAAGCAGCAGGATGCAGTGAAAGCAAACCGACTTGTTCACCATTGCTCAAGAAAAACAAGCAGCTCCGGAAGGTTATTTCTGCTGAATTCCTACAGAACTAAAGCCAAAAGGGGCCTGGAACACAAACATGGGAGAAGAAATTAAAGAAGAGACTAAGCTCCACTGAGGATTTGGTCTTTTGAATTAAAACAAAAACAAACACAGAAAACCTTTGCTGAACGCACAACCTCCTATTTGTGGTCATCACAGAAGTCAGTATACTGCAGGACAAACAGGCAGCCTCCTCAGGTGACTCAGCTGTGGGAATAAAATAGTGATGATCAAGCTCAAAATTTGGTTCTACCTGATTTCTCACTACAGAGATTTCTTCCGAGGGAGCTGACCTGGACCAAGGAAAGCTATTTTACTTATTGCTGTTTAATCAATGAGCCATTTCCAAAAGAGCAAGCCTAAGGAAAAAAAAAAGTCCAAGTTAATTTCTTTATCTCCTTTAAACATGCACTTTTTAAACAAATTTACCGCTGCTATGTACGTACTGAGCCTGAAAAGCTCATTTATTGTTGCTGCTGTTCACAGCTCTGGGAGTGATTTCAGATCTCTACAGCTCACAGCTTAAACAAAACAAAACAACCCTCCAAAACCGTATCAAAATAACACCCAAAACCTCAACCTCCCCAACCAAGACAGAAGGCAGCCAGCAAAGCCCTATCGCCTTATCAAATTCCAATAAATGCAACCCCATTCCAATGAGCACAGATGGGATTCTGCCCACCTGCTGAGGGTCAGACAAGGGAGACTCCAGATGTGATCTAAGGATCTATCAGCTTCTTCTGACACATCCATGCTGATGCATCTCTTCTCTATACATCCAGATTTCCTATTCATTCTAACAAAATTTATCTAGTAAATATATTCAGAAAATATTAAGTTGTAATTTAATTTTTTGTTCTCTTTATATAAAAAAAATTAAGAAATCTACTTCTTGAAGGAAAACAGCAGTAACAATTATATGTTGCTAATCTTACATTGTTTAAAAATGTTGCTTTAATTGTTGAATATTGTTCAACAAAATATTGTTGAATAATTTGGTGCTCTAATTAGAGTTTTCCAGAATACCAAACATTATTAGAGTTCAAATGACTCCTGTCCTGTACAAAACGTGTCACAAAAATATGCAGCAAAGCAACATCATTTTAATATTAGTGTTTGGTATGAACTGCTCTTGACATACACTGTCATTTATACATAAGAAAAATACTTGCATATAGTAAAATTCAGCCTATGTTAATTAAAATAGGTTCAGAATAACTATATATAATTTCATTAACTATACTGTATGCAACAGAATCAAAGCAAATTCAGTCCGACACAAGTCTCCCAGTGGAGCACAACCTAAGGGGACTAGCTATGATCATACTTTAAACAAAGGACAAAAAAGGAGATGTTTAAAAGAGAGGGCCAAGCATAGCTGCAGGAAGTACTGCTGTGTTTAAATTAGAGAGATTTGCTGCAAATCAAAACTGCCATATTAAGGAAAACAGTTTAATCAGGGCTCACAGACATACTTCAAGGGTAAGTAGGACTGCAAATCACTGCATACATAAAACAAAGATACAGACCGTAGAATAGCATGGCTCATTTGCTATTTCTACCAAGGCACTGGGAAACAGTACTATCTGTAAACAACTTTTATGATACAATAACAAATAAATGCACAAAAAGATGTTAGAGGGAATGCAAAGACTGCAGGAGCAAATGGAGGAGCTGTTGCAGCAACTTCAGTTATACGATCGGCATTTCTTCCAAGAACGAAGACAGATGAAGCAGGTGAGCAAGGCCTACATAAACCCCATGCCCAAAGATGACATCTGCTCCCCTCCTGTCCAGCCAGGCCAATCAGTTCCAGGGCAATCAGCTCCAGTTCCTGGAGCTCCATCTCCCTCTGTGACCATGGAGAACAGGGAGGCTCTCGGGTACGGCACCCAGGTGAAGACGTGAGGGGCAGTGGGGTGAGTGCAGCCCCCAGCACACAGGTCGGGCCCCGCGGCCATCGGGATCCACGCGACACGCGGCCCGGCCCGCTCCCCTCTCAGCCCTGTCTCCACACACGAGCAACAGGCCCGTCTCATTTCACGGCCAGCAGAGATCTGTACTTCACCAGGACACAGTCTTTATACCGAGAGTTTTTCAAATAATTCCACATACTCAGGAAAGATGCCTCAACACTCTCACCATTTAACACAATGGAAAATATATTGCCGTTGGTTCACAGACACACACACACATATATAAATATATATATAAATACCTTAAGAAGCTGTGGCAAGTAGCCCTATATCCAGCTGCCTACTACACACTGCAGTGCCCTCCTGGTTACCTGCCAGAAAAGCCATCAGTTCAATCTGAGAAACCCACACAAATGTAACCGCATGCAGGCAGATCTGCAAAACCCGAGCAGTCACACACACTCCGGGACACAGATTGCAAAATGGGATAAAAACACTAGGCCAGGGCTCGGCACAAAATTAATCACTTGCGTGCAGTGACAAAACACTCATGTCTAAAGTCATTCCTTGGGCCAAGCCCAATTCCAACCTTCCACACCTGCAGCATACATACACTATTCACCCTCACATACTCCCCCTGTACACTAATGTCACGTATGCATATGCATAGTGCACATGTATTAATTAAATAGCTCACAAAACAGTTTTCTTATCTACTCTGATTTGTAGGAACAAGATTTAGCAGCCACTGCGAAAGATATGAAAAACAATCTTCATGAAACCCTGTGCCCCATCAATCATCCACGAACAAACTTCATGAGAGTCCTGGAAGAAAAATCTAAGGCTGCAGCAGGACGTAAGAAGCATTCAAAGAAGGGCCCTGGTTTCCTGGTTTTGGTGGGGAAGAAAAAAAGAAAAAAAAAAAGAATATAATTCATATAATGTACAATCGACAAAAAATGATGGTTGCATTGGTGAAAAATCAATAGGAATAAATAAATTTGATAATAAACAGCAAGAACAGCCTTTAAGAACAAAATGACAAAAAATTAACTACAGTTAAGGCTGACACTTGGTAATGAATGCCTTTGTAAAGCTCAGATGACAATTCTGGATTTTACGGGTGTGAAACCATTTATAGAGACCATTTGGCACAGACTTAGCTCTTGAACTTAATTTCTCACTTCTTGTCAGTTCAAATTATGCTTCTCTTATTATAAAAATAACAACACCTTTTCAATAGTTCTTTTCCTGAAAGCTAAAATTGAACTCTACTCACAGTTACTGAAATATTGATCTGTAACATAGACCAGCAAATACTATTGCTGGAGTAACAAGGGAAACCAGAGCTGGGCACTGGCCATTACATAAACTTAAGTTTGACAATGGAATAACCTACAATTTCAATACCGTACTTCAAAGCAACGTAACATAGGCTTAAGTTCTCCTTACTATGAAGAAAAATATCTTCATTAAATATTCTCTTAATTCCGTCAAGGAATTCTGTCAGGCCATCAAGGAATTCCGTCAGGCCGTCTTGTCTTCTCAGGCCCTGAAGTACCTCAACTTAGACAGACATTGCACATATTGAGTATACCAATTCTTTTTCCTTTGTCTATTGAAGTTAATTTTTCTTGGCCACATCATTAAAATTGATTAAATTTGGATTTAACTCTGAAAACAACCATCCTGGCCTTCTTTACATTATAATCTTATACCATCAGAAAGAAAATACAACTCTCAATTAAAAAAATTTACTAAGTATCTTCACACCTCTGCAACAGCTCATAGAATAAGGAAAAAGATCTCACTTAGTACACATTAATAAATGAATGTATACAATTTAATGTAAAAATAAGAAAACATAATTAGCAGGTCTTGTTTTGGTTCTTTGAAATAATATTATTTCTAGAAGTTTAGATTTCACAGCAAAGCTTACTCAAATAAGAATAGCTCAGTGTTTTAAATCTTCTGCTCTTTTTGCTCAAGCCCACCACCACCTCCTATGAAGGAAACTTTTTAATAAAAAAATCCTCTCCTGTGATATGTTGGCCATGACGTTTTTACACCTGTTCCTTTGACTACCATTTCTATCAACTTCACTTAATAATGAAATCAACCTAATAAAGCTATCAGTAAATATCAAGAAAAATCCTCATGTGACATTTTAAAAATGACTTTTGAATTTAATATGCCTTTTTCCCCCATTATGTTTATTAATAACGTCTTGTTGCTAATCCCCAGGGAAAGCAGGGCTGCCGCAGGTGCGTCTCCCATGGGGGTCCGAGCGAGGCGGCCCCTCGGTGCCCGGGCCGGCACCCGCACACGTCTTGGCCAGGTTCCTGACACCATCAGCGGGTAAAGAACAGCGCAGCTTGCTCATCCCCAGTGCACAAGTTTATAGGGAAGAAAACGCGCTCAAAGAAAACTCCAACTTTGTGCTGATGATAAGGATAGGACAGAATGAGGAGTTTACTTCTACACTCAGGTTTTTATGTTGTACCAAGGGAGTATGAGAGCATCACTCCTAAGTGTCTTGACAGAACTGCTACAGATACTTAATAGAATTGCAGATCTCTCAAGAAAATACAAATCCAAGAAGTTCCTGGGTTTTAGGAACTTCTCTGCATTTCTGAGCTGGCTGATGCAACATGAGGTTGGTTTCTGGGTGTGGGACTATCACACTGTATGCACATGGATGGCTTCTGTTGTGCACTGCCCACTGTGCACAAACATACACAAGAGAAATGACACAAACGTCAGTCTGTGGAGTCCAGCTCCACGGAGGCATCTCGAGTGGTGAGTGCCACCCGTGCCATCAGCACACAGGGGTCTTTCCTCGGCACTTAGCAAATCAAGACAGAGCAGGAGACCAGAGCTGGGAAGAACCATTGCAGGGCTGAACCCTCACCACTGTCCTCGGTTAAGAGCAAGCAATAACCTTGTCTCCGTAGATATTAGAATTATGTATGCCATGGAACAAGCTATTAGCCCAAGTGGCAAATAACAATTACACGGGAGAGGCAGAACTGAGCGCAGCCCAGCCTTCTCCACAGAACCAGCCGCTTTTTCACTAGTTTAACTGAGAACAAACTTAGAGGATATTTAATATATAGTCTCAAGTAAAAGGATGGATTGTTTTCTTCCAAATGACCTTTTAAAATAACTCTGCAGAACAGAAGCCTTGCAATAGTTAATCCTGAGGATCTCTCCTGGCAGTTAAAAGTCACAGGGAGGCCATTCCCATCTTGCAGAGGGCCGTTCACACCACACAGCATCTCCACCACCGCCCACCAAGAAGGAAATAAAACTGCTTCTGTGACTTGAATGATTTTACTGGAACAGAAGTTGTATAAATTATAGCCAAGATTTACGACCTTAATAACATCCATGAGCTTGTCAGACATTGAAGGCTGCCCAAATAATTTCAGAAGAGTTAAGTGTTTACACATGCTTATCCCACTTGCAAAAATGAATGCCTGAATGTGGAATGAGACATCAGAGAGGGGCATTAAGCAAAACTTTTCTTCATTAAGAGTGAGCCAGTCACAACCAGCAGCACAACACATCTAGAAACTGAAGGATACAGAGAAAACTCGTCCTGCGCAATCAATCTCCGGCAGCTATTTCCAAGTCTTCAGCCATCACAGGAATATAGAGCAGTTAAAGGGACAAATGCATCAATAAAACAACTTCTGAAATAAGATGCTAGCTCCACTTTTTGAAAAATAGGCAGATTTTTCCCTTTCTGTTACAGTCATGAAAAAAAAATTCCTAGAAAATATGATAAACATACCTTGAACATACGGAACGGAAGCCTCTACATTAAAAGCCAAAGCACACTAGGGCCAGGTCTTTGCTCATGACACCTCTCAAAATTCAATGCAACCCAGATTAATAAACTGATCCGGGTATGGGTTAAACAGGCATATGAGGAACTGGAGTTTTCTGGGGCAGCGTGAAGCCAAAGTGTCTACCAGCTCATGCACAAGGAGCCTGGTCAAGCCCCAAGGTACCGAGCTTCAGCCATCCCTTCAGAACAGCTTTTGAGATGCAGCTGCATCTGCAGGAGCACAACTATTTGTCTGTGCAAACTGCAGTTAAAATTAATGATGTGAGATACAGCTCGTAGTGTTTTATATTGACAATCTTTTGAAAGAGTTAAGCCTTCCTGTGATGCTGTGTTTACAGTTTCATTAGCTGTGCTAAAGTACAAATAAATTGAAATATTCATCAAAACAATTAAATGCAAGTCAAAACCTGTTGAGCAACAAAATCCAGCATGCCTTCCAAATACCGTTTTATCAAGAGTTCATGTTGCTACAATTCATTTGCTAAATTTACCATTTGCTCTCTATCCCTGCCAGCTTCTCATGATCCATCAGCAGGTCTTCAACATGACATCAGACACTGCACATCCATTAAGAAACCCGCAAACAAGCTGGCTGCTGGAAAGTGATTTAATCTGAGTAGGAGAAGCTGGTGACTCTGCTTAAGCTCCTTCACCATCCCCTCACCTTGGGGAGGGCATTTTAGGTTGATGCAAGTCTGACAAGCTGTAATTCTGTTCTCTATCCCATCCCTGATTACAGAGAAAATACAGAGGGAAACAGGGGATCCTGGCCTTCAAGTATTTCATGGCAATTGAAAACTCACTCAAATCAACAGCCGTGTTGTACGGGAGCTGCCAAGACAGAGACTCTCATGCAGAAGAGGCTCCTTAAAAAAAGTTTTTTAAAAGAACATTTCTTTTTATTTCATCATCTCAGTATGTTTTCTTGTCATTCTGGGCAAACAGCCAGGGGCAGATTAAGAAAAAATTCTTCTGCAACAGTAAGAAAACACATGAAATTGGTAATGTTATGATTCAGCCATTTATTCTACATTGTACAAATACAAAACAACACAATGTATTTTTAGCTTGAAATAGGTTCTGTTTTCTGCCAAATGCAGTGGAAGTGCTTAAGACAGATCTTTTTAAGAAGTAAAAGCTGCAGGCATCATTACTATTAAAATGCTGTCTTTAAGCTTCAGTTTTGTAGACTTCTTTGAGAAGTCTGCAGTGCTTATAACAAAGATCAGCCCTGAAGCATTAAACCTGCTTCCTCCCAAACAGGCACGGCCCCTCTCCGTCGAGAATACAGTTAATTCTCTTCGATCTTCACTCAGTCCTTGGCCTACGGCTGACACCGACAACACGGGCACCCATTAGTGCCAGCTGTGGTTTTGTGATAGGAAACCTAGATGCTAATTATGAGCACTTAAATGCCAAGATCCCTTATTAACCATTTCACTTTAGAATTGCTAACAGCTAAATCAAGGTAATGTACTTTCTAATGCACTAAGATATTCTTCTCCTGTCCTGACCTTTCATTAGTTTAAAAACATGTTTTGTGAGAGTCAGATTAATAATATATTTCTCTCTTTTCGGCAGCCCTTCAAGTATGCCTTTGAATATTCAGCCAGGTGTCAAGCTCAGGGAAGCAGATGCTTAAGCGTGCTGTTTGGTGAGACTGCTGCAGTGAATGATGGACATAATAAAAACATTTCCCAAATGCTTCTTAAATGGAGAAAGAAAAGATAAGTCTTCTAGCCCAGCTCAGATTAAGAACGCATTTCCTACAGCATTTTCACCACCACCATCATTAACCTCCTTGCAGGGTGGCTTCTCAGCACCCCATTCCCTTCAAACCACAGTTTTAGGCTTCTAACAGGCTCTTTCTGCTACTAGAGACTTCGTGTACATTCAACCACTTGAGATTAAAACTTTTGATTACTTCTGATTACCTCTAAATAGCACTGATGTGACACCCTCTCGCCCACTCTGCCGAGCACACGCGCGTTACTCGGAGACTCGTTTTTTTAAGCGTTCCTGAGCGCTTGGCACAGTTGAAGTGTTAATTTCCACCTTTTCATTCCCTTAGCAATCCCTCCTCCACACAGTCTTACCGCAGCACACGTTCTTTATTCCCTTTTCATAATGAATGCACTAATTTATCAAAAACTCAAAAGCTAGGATACCAACAATGACAAATGCATAATACAAGTAACAAGCAGGTTAGAAACATTATAAAATGTGGAAACTGAGAAATCTGTGCATTATTTAAAAGACTTGAGGGCGATGCTGCAAAAATTCCCCCTAACTTTGTTTAATCCTTATTTTAAGGCTAGTATTACAATGGTGATGATACAAAGTTCTAAAAAGGGAAGCGCCAAAAATTAATGAAAATAGATTAAATGTAATTTCAAGTATGAAATTAATATTCTCAATCCGTTCATCATTTCATCTACGCTCATGCCTAAAAGCATATTCCAGCAATACAACACAATGACTACTTGGTCTTTCTTAAACCCAATATCTTCTTATCTTCCAACCCAGAAGCCAGTAAAACCTTCAAGAGGAAAAGCGTTAATTTTCCCATGACAGTGCTAAGCAACCCGCCCAACAGATCACACCAGAGCACAAATCTACCAGTGCTGTAAACCAGAGAAGGGAGCCTGTCTTAAGTGCACAGGAGGGAAAGGCAGGGGCCTCACAGGTGATGTAAGGCCCATGAGGGAAAGAGGAAGAGGAGTGACCTCCATTCTTTAAGTGAGGAGATTGCAAGGAAAACACAAGGAAAAACACCTCCATAGCCTTTCTTTTCCGAGAGAGCGAGGAGGCATTGTCCTTTTATCTCAAGGAGCCATGGCTGAGGGTCAAGTCACTGTAGGATACACAAGGTATACCCAGCCTTGGCCTTTAAAAGTTTGTAACCATCTACTTCAGCAGTGTCATTTGTGCCTAACAGTATTACCGAGGAGCTTTTAGTAACCACAGGACACAGAGAAGGTGAGATTTTCAGTTTCTAAGAACATTTTGTGCAATGCAATATAACTCAAACAATAAAACTCAGGATCAAAGAGGTTTTCTCCATTTGTCTGGTCACTAAGTGACAGCACACACTTATTTCATAAATAATTCAAACTAATGGTAAGTATTAATTTTAAAGAAATTATTAGCAAAAACAGTGCTTTGTATAAGAAGCACAAAAAACAGTATAAAAGAAAATCATTAGCCTCGGGAATAATTGTGTTTACATTTATTAAATGTGTCTTTTCCAAGGACAACCATGTACACAAAATGGGGTTCTCTATAGCATTCCTGGCAACATAAATATGGCAATGGAAGAGATTCTTGGCTGAACTGGACACGCCAAACAGGAGCAGGTCTGAGACCAGCCAGGCTGCAGCCGAGCTCCTGCTAAGACCAAGTGTCTTGGCAAGAGGAATTTAAGGAATTAGACGGAAATTAAAAGCCAATTGTGCCCTTCCATGTGGTATCACTGTTCTCAGGGATTTTACACTTAAGAAGGATCCTCCCCAGAATGGATTTTTCACAGAAAGACATCACCTTAATAGGTTTTTCAGAATACTGTATTTCTCCAGGCATAAAATACATATGTCAAAGCAAGATTAGAGCAGTTTGCAGAGAAGGATCCAAAACAAAGTAATCATTATAGTAGGAATTACTACTAATAATGTTTTTCTTATATGAAAGAGGAGGATTAGTTTTCTCCCACAAAGATTATGGGCCAGACCCAAGCCCAATAATAAAACACAACACACGA
The DNA here is from genome assembly GCA_032273925.1 of Rhynchotus rufescens. NCBI lineage: Eukaryota > Metazoa > Chordata > Aves > Tinamiformes > Tinamidae > Rhynchotus > Rhynchotus rufescens. Next base: position 49,022 of record JAVCKT010028137.1, on the reverse strand, counting down.
GAAAACTCTGGATAACATCTAATGCAGCAACATGGAGCAGGTGGGAGCATTTGTGCTAGCAGTCTAGCAGAGTAGATGAATCCATTTTGGGTATAATCGAAGTGACTATTCAGCGAATGTTTTTAGGCTTGGAGAATATTGCAAGTATCTGATAGAAACGTTGTACATTGTAATTATGACTGCTAGTTCACTGAGTAGCTTTTTAAATTGAAATTCTAGCATAGGATAATTACCACAAAGCCAAAAAGGGACAGGGAAAACAAACATATTAGCTGCAAATTCAAACTCCCTCAGGCCACATCTCTTACTGAACTTGTATATAAGTACATACACCTACTTTTGCACCAGTGCTGATCAATTCTTCCGCCACGCGTGCAGAAAGGCGAGGAAGGAAACGATGCGGAGGTTCAGCAAGCGAGACCGAAGAGCCTTCGTGCGCAGCACTCCCGGCTGCCACACCAAGGACTTACCTCGGAAACAGCGACCGTGTCCCTCAGCGTGCAAACACAGAGGATGAGACCCAAGGGGTCTCCCAAAGAGGTGTCCGGCTTTCCGAGAAGCGCCAGCCTGGCATGCTTGTCGCGTACACAACGGCAGCACTGTCCTAACAATGCCTGAAAAACTACAAAGGAAGCAGCTCATAGAAAAGTTTTAATTTTGTCATGGGCAACTCTCTAAGAATGTGCCAATATACACATTTGTGCTTCTTACAAATCTACATTTACAAAACTTACATTTATTAACGCAGGTTTTCAAAGCTGATTTGCACAGAAGAGATACCTCTGCCCTTCTTTGGGAAGAAAAAAAATTAGACAATACTCCAAGGTCTTTCTTCATAACCTCCCTCTTCTCTCATTTTTTACATTATCTATTGAGGTATAGGAAACTACTTGTAGAGCAGTTGACATTACATAATTTAACTTCTCATTTTCCCATTTTGTAAAGCTATAGAGCCCTAGCTGAAGGCAATGAAAACTATTCTCATTATATTGCACTAATGCTCAAAACATTCTTAAAAAAAAAAAATAGAAAAATTCAGATGTTGGGTATTTCAAATTACACCCTCAAGTTTACCAGGCATTTGACTTTAATCTGTATGCATGTGAATTCTTTGCCCATAAAATGGAGGTAGTACCCCCCATCACGTGTCAGAGTTATTGCAAAGGAAAATAAATTAGTTTGTGAAGTATTTGTAGACTGTAGTGATGAGAATGGCAGAATTGCCAACAGGAAAGTAATATTGTTGTAGGAACAAATTTTGAATAGCAGTAATAAATAGGGTTTTAACACTATACATTGAACAATGAAAAGAAAGTAAAACGGTGGATTGCTTGTCATTAAGCTGGCACAGTTTATTTTGCACACTCAATATGAGATGGTTCCTGTGGGAGAAGGGATGATGAGATAATACAGATAATAACTGTAACATAATACCTACATACACGCACCTTTAATTTTGATACTTCCTAATTTTGGGACTACGACTAGATTTGATATTGACGGATTAGTGATTGTTATCATTACATGGAAAGTACATAAATGCAGAAAAGCAGCACTGTTCACATGAAAGGATAAATCACACTGAAAATAAACCTGCAGGCAGGCAGGAACACGTGGCGTTGCGGTAGGGATTACAGTTCTCCAAACGTGGTGGGTGGCAAGTTGTAAAATTTTCTGCCGGATGCTCTTAATTTACCAGGAAACACTCTAACTGAGGGATAAAAGGCCACGCGAGCCACCTTCACCCTGGACCTCTGTCTCTGTGCACACACTCACAGGACATCATTACTCCAACTTCTACAGGAAGACCTTTTACCAGGGCATGATAAATTACATGCACATACACACACCCTCATTCACCTACTCACTTCTCTGTGATCTTAGCCTGTGTGAGGAATATTTAGATTTTTTTATTTTATTCAACAAAACGATGAAACAAATTCAGCTTCGGTTTAATCTAGATTTATAGCTTAACACTGAAATCTTCTCATTAATTAAATGTATGGATTAGCATACAAGTGTCAGTGGTAATTAAATTAACTTAGTAACATGTATTTACACATAATGAGTGCCTTCATCACCCTCTATTATTAGCACTTATAGACTAACTGGTAACGAGGTAGCACTAAGCACAATAAAGCTAGGGAAGTATTTGCCCTTCAGACACAACTCTACTAAGCCTAAGATCAGGTCCCCATTTTGGTGAGCAACATCCTGACCTCCTTGCCCAACCATGCAACCTTGCTTTGGAGTTAGAAACCTGAGTCAAAGCCCTTTTTCTGCCAGGGCAACAGCCAGAAAACCAGCAGAGGCAAAGAATGGCACATCCTGCCACACTTGCTGGAGCCACATCCTCTCTCTCCCCTTTTAAAATCAGAACAATCTGCAAAATACTCAAATTCTGGATTGCTTAGAAATTTCTAGGCTGGAGGTTGTTGATTCCCAGGACCTGAGGTTGGTCTGAGGCGGGACCTAAGGCTGGTCACGAAGTGCGACGTGCTGGAGCAGATAACCAAGTCCACTCCTCTACCTCTCCACACACAGCAGCCACAACAGGATGCCAAAATGCAAGTCAAACAGATGAAAGGAGCAGCTTCTCAATGACACATTCTCAGTGCTTGCGCAAACTCACTTGAACTGCTGATCTAGCAAAGAAGAACTAAAATACTCCTTCACTTTCACATTTCAGTTCAATTTCTGTGGCTCTCTATGAATGACAGTATCAGACTGCAAACATTCGTTTCAAGGTCATTTCATTTCTTCTACTGGCATCAAACTAGTCATACACATTAGTCCACGCACGGGGTAGATGCCTGTTGGGTTTCTTGCAAACAGAAAGTCCATAAGGTTTGGAAAAGCACAAGTCTCTCTTACCTTTGACCAGCAGTTAATGTGAAGCAAAGGATAAGCTGGAAGAGTCACTGTCCTAGCACAGTGATGAAGAGTCCCATCCTGGCGAGCGTCCCCAGACACAGAGGGCAAATGTGTTAGTGGGATATTAACACTCTGCTGAGAAACAGAGACATCAGCGAGGATGATGTGCTTTATACCTAGGGCAGAACCGAAATGAAGACAGACAAGCACCTGCATCCTGCACCGTTCGTGTTCTGCAGGCAGCCAGAGAAGCACTGCCGAGCTCATCAGGCTGTATTTATATCACCATGTTCCCAAATGCAAAATAAACTGTACTAATTAGCCATTCTCACTGTGGCCCAGTCTTCTCTAACAATAATAATAAAAGATGTTCTTAAGATAACTAACTAAAGATAAAAGTCTAGCGAAAGCATGGCAGACTAAATTTTGAGTCATTAGGTCAAATTTAAGTCTGCCAATTGATATTAAAATGACAAAATGGCTTTCTTGGATCTTAGCTTTAAGCTAGCTAATTCAAACATTAATGTCAAATACTAAAGGCTTACATTTTTTTTAAACAGGAAAGTTAGTGCTAAAATTCAGAAGAGAGAAATCCTAATAAAAGATTGTCATTATCTACATCAAGTGCTCTGCTAGAAATACAGACATGCTCAAGAGATTGAAGTCCGCTATTCAAAATTTTCCTAGGCAAGTACTTGGCAAAGCGTGTTGCTGCTTGAAGAGATGGAGCATCTATCCACAGCGAAATAAAAGCTAAAAGAAACGCCAGGGATCAGCCACTCAAATCCCATCACCATCCCAAGGGGATTCATTCGCATCCTGTCCAGGCTTAAAGATCAGTTTTGGGAACTGAAAATCTACCTCTATGGGGATCCACTAGAAGAACGAAAACTGAAATTTCATTTGATTTCCTCTGTATCTTTCTGGATCTTGGAGTCTTTTTTTTTATCTATTTCCATCATAGTAATGACATTCCTAATGTCTGCAGATAAAATATCAGATTAAGGAGCATCTTTCATTCCATTTCATTCTCGTAGGGACGTTCATGTCCCTAACACTGATATGTGGTATGCTATGCATCTTTTCCCTCTTTCAGCTACTGAAGAGGTAACCAGTAATATTCTATTACTAAAATATTCTATTTACTAAAATGTTAGTATTGTGAGAAGCATCTGCATTATCTATCATTGGATACATTTAAAAGAATTTACAAATTCAAAATTATTGCATTTACTTCTCAACATAAGCAACAGCAATAATGGAAGCAAATACCACTTTTATGGCCTGTTCCACTTTCATGCTTGATTTTCTGGGGTGCAAAATATATCAAGGGAAATAAAAGCTTTCAGCATATTAAAAATGTATTAAAAATGTCACTCACATAATAAAAACATGCTTATGCAGAAAATAAATATTTGGGCCAATTTTGATTTGATACTATCTTAACAAAAGATAAGAAAAGGATAGTAATAAAATTCTTCAATGTTAATAATGAAGTTCTGTATCTAGAAGCTTTATCTATATTATATGAGACTCAGAAAGCACCTGTGAAAGATAACAGAGATTAAGTGATTGATCTATGCAGAACATCTTTTAACTGTCTCTGCAGCATGGTCTTGATTTTGATATGGATTTATTAGTATTCTTGTGATAGAAAAAATAAATATCACTGCCCAGACATGTTGTTTAGGAAATTATAGAAGAAATTCACAAAACTGTCAAATGAGAAGGTTAAAATAGTGAGGCTAAAACCTTTTGTTGTGACCTGCCTCCAGTGTCCTATTATGACAAGGTCCTTTTCTTTCTTCTTCTTTTTTCCTACTCCTTCATTATTTTAAGAACAAACTTAATTACATGTCAATACATGAATTGAGGTAAACATTTCGAAGTAATATCATTGAAGCCAAAAAGAGAAAATCCTTGTGCTCCTGTGCTATGAGCACAACTAATACTTTAAATTTGACCCGGCAGAACAGGACTGACTGCAGCTCAGGTTCCTCTTCCTCATCTCCGCAATCTGTCACATTTAAGCCTTCAAAGTGACAGCTCGATGAGATGGGGTTTTATTCTATTTCTCTATTTTGTTTTAGGATGACTACAAATTTCGACCAGAGTTACCAGTCTATCGCACTGCTGAGGTGACCGAGAAGCATGTCCAACTAATGCCTGAGGTGCCCTCAGATTAACAGACACAGGCCACATTCAAGAGAAAAGTCAACAAATTAATTCAAAGATGTGGATTTACAAAATGCCATCGTATCTGGTAGACATTTAAAATTAATCAGGCTAGTTTAGCAGAATGCTATTCCTAGTTCTGCTCTTAATAAAATGAAATAGCTGATCCTACTGTCTGCCTTGAAATATGTTAAAGCTTTTGTCATTTGCTGTTTTCAGACAACTATCCGTATCTAAAACAAACCTGAAAAAAATATTTTCCGAAATAATTAAGTCATCTAAGCACTACAAGTCTATAAAGATCTACTTATAGAAGAGAAATTCTAATTAATGTCCCTAATGGTTGTCTTGTTGTCTAAGTGGCTCACTGGGGCCATCCAAAGAAGGGTCTCAATCTGAAATTATCAAACATGTTAACTCAACAGGCAAATAGCCAAATACAATTATTATTCATGTGAACAGGAACAACCGCTGGACTACGAAGCCAGCCGCCCTTTGGGGTGTTTCCTCTTCTTGTATTTACATGTGGCTCAATGCGGGATAAAAAGAAGGTGCCTAATCTGAAAACTTCTGAAACATTTACTGACTTTTAAAATTAACTGAAATTATGATGCAACATTTGTGTCAGTCAAACCAAAAGCCAACAGCAAATTTATCATCTGAAAAGACCAAATCCTACAGCTGCTTTTCACCTGTTCACCTTTTCCATCTGAGTACTGATTGATTTCAGTGCAACCACTCACATTTGTGAATTAGGTATATAAATACTTCCAGGGCTCAAACTTCTCAAGCTGCTACAAGCAGCAGCTGTACTGGGCATTTGTATCTGGGCATTTGTTATCCAGCACAATAAGCAGTGTGGCCAAAGCCATGAATCACATCCTACAAGGCCACCCAGAAAGAGCCTGACTTGCACTTCAGAAGCTCTCTTGGGATGAGGGAGGTCACTGAAATACAACCAGAGCCCTGGTCTACATGAATGATGGCTACGTTTTTGCTTCCCACCTCCTGCATCCCCCCCACCTTTTTTCTTTAACTCTTTCTTCCTATCTTTTAAAACTAAATAAACACATCTTATTTCCACTTCTTGATTCCTGACCACCTGATTTTTTCAGCAATATAGTGAAGCTAATTTGTGGATTCAAACATGTTATCCATCCAAACCATCATATCCATCCAAACTATCATATAAATATGTAGGTTTCTTTCAAGAACATAAGGAGCCTTTAACTGAAGCAAGTAGAGAACATTGTGACAGGAAGCAGGGAAAGCAGCAGGACGGGAAGCTGCTGCCACGACTTGCTGGCAGCTACGCTGGAGCCCTGAAAAGGCAACGCTCCTAGGAGGACCAGACTGCTTGTTCTTTCCTGTGGGCATGCGAAACTGCAAATTACATCATTACACACCGAAAGGGCAGCAGTGACAGGGGCAGCAGTGCTGGCGACTCTGCATTTGCGGTGACGGGCGCTCTACAGGGAGCAGCCGTCAAAGGTATCATGGAAACATGACCTGAGCTGGCAGAGCAGAGCGCCACACATCTCCACTTTGCGGACTGTCCTTGCTGGTTTCCAATCTGGCTGCAGGTTATTTATGTTTTCTCCCTCTGCCTCCTAATGCATATTTCCCCAGTGGGAAGCTACAACCTGAGTTCTGCCAGATGTCTAGAGGTTGGATCCATTTACATGAGTTCACAGCCAGAACTATATTTTATTTCATGACTGCACAAACCTAATGCTTTGGGAAAAAAAAATCAGCTGAAACAATTTGCTTTTATTTGAATTGAAGCTGAAGTCATTTTTGAAAATGGCAACTCACAGCCATTTTTCTTAGCAGAGATCCTTGCCACGGATTTGATCCCAGTTCAGCTTCTTAAGAGCTCTTACCAAGTGTGAGGGAAACCTAGATCAAGTGTGACACTTTAACATAGGTTTCTGCAACATGAAAATTTGTAGAGTTCTAGTTTTTAATTTTATTTTTTTTTTTTTAGCAGATTGCAGATAATGATTCTTTCTCAACTACTGTAGAGGCAATGCACAAACAAATAATGCCATAATGACTTATGCTCAAAGTTTAGATGCAATTCATTTATACTCCTTCATTACCATGGATCTCTTCTAATATTAATAAGCACTGTTAAAAATCCACAGTAATTGCATATAAACATGCCTATTTTATTGTAATTAAACATAATATTTTTAAATGCATTCAATATAAAAGTCTTTGTACTATTTTTTTTCTTCCAGAACTTTATAAAATAGTCTTTTTGCCACTATCATTCACCAACTGATTTTTGAGATACCGATAAGACATCTGAAAAAAAAAAAAATGCAACTACAGTAGGCTGGTAGAGCACAGAAAATAATTTCTATCTGATTTTGTATTAAAAGGAAACTGGATATCACAAGACTAAGATGGTGATGCCAATCAGAAAGGTATTTTGAGACAAAAAGTAGAAGACTGACTTCAGAGAAAAGACGTAAACAAAAACGAGCAACCGAAATTATGTGGACCACTTCAGGCATGGAGGAGAGGTACTACGGATCAGAAACAAATTATTATGCTCTAAAGTGATCCAATAAAAATCGAACTGCAGTGTAGTAACCAGAAAACATACTGGAGAAGGGGACAGGTGATAAAAAGAAAAAGGAGCTTTCAAGCACTGTGGATTATTAGCTCTGGAGAAGTCTGTATTCAGGAGATTGTATTTCTGCCACAATATGCAAACATGCAAACACAGCTGAATTCGCTGTTCAGAAGGAAGTGAAGTATAAAAATTAAGAGGCGAGAGTGGAGGCAGAACAGCCAGCTGCAATAACCCCCTGCAAGCCGTGAGCCGCGGGGAGGGCACCACAACCGGGCACTGACCGAGCACCCGGGCAGGCGGCTGCAGGGAGAAAGGTCAATTGTATTTTTCCTCATTTGCAAACCCACAAAATATCACAAAAACATCAATGCCAGAAGAAACCACAAACCACAGCACTAACTCAGGAAGCAGTTTGAGGACACACAACAATAATTAGAAGCAAGGGGTTTTCTGCTACGTAGATTTTTGGAGTAATTGAAGGGGTTGCAAGCACATCCATAATTTGTACCGCCAGAAAAATAAAGCAAGCAAATCCAATGTCTCTGCTGCTGAGCTAGGAGCTAGCTCATCAGGACCCATTAACAAGGCATGTGCAGCAAGCAGCTCTATTTGAAATCCCCATACCATGAGTTCAAGCAGATTCAATCTGCATCTAATAGATTCAATCTGAAAGTTGAATCAAAAATCTGTCCATACCAAACTGCACAGCAGAGTGTGCATTACGATTCCAGTGCTTCAGCAAACAGTAAAATACCTGTTCTAAAAGGGCTTAACATGACACAGCAACAGCAAGTACGCTCTCAAAAGCACCGTTTGGGGAAAAGTTAATCAAATATGAGGAGAGTCTCAAACCAAAAGGGCCACTTTAAATTGCTGTTTGATGAGGCAATGAGAAAGGCACTAAATTCAAAACAACAGATACTATGGATGTAAGTGCACTGAAACCATATGTGTTATTTTGTATTTACTCTCAAATAATCGTAGGCAGAGAAAGAAAATTGTATTGCATATACATTTCGATAACTACACCGGAAAATATCAGTAATACCCTTTGATTAAATGTGTTTTGCTCTGCTGACTACCATGCTTTTATTTTTGGTTGTTTGCAGCGCACAGATTTTTTTCTTCTTGCTGCCTCCTCTTGCAGCTAAGAGATCGCTCGAGGGAGCTACATAACCCTGTGGCAAACGCTGCACTTCCCACTACTGAGGTTTCCCTAAGCGGAGTGACAACACGGCCTGAAGGACCTACCACAGCACCAACAACCATTCCCCTCCACCTACTCTTCTCAACCTTCTTGAAGGTCTCCTGGGGACATCTGCTTCATTAAAGAAATCAGTCCAGCCACACAAACAAAACAAGCCTTTCACCCTACCATGGCCATGATATTTGAATGACAGAGAAATGTAACAATATTTTGGAGAACACAAGAATAAATCATCATAAAGTGTTCCAAGCTCACTTACAAGTGGTATTTCATTGCAGCTTCAAAACAAGTAAGATGCTTACGGCAGCTACATAAGCAAGCCCTAAGCAACATTCAGAAACACTCAACGCAATGACTAGATTTGAAAGCCAGAAGAAAATTAACAGTTCATCAGTAGCATTCAATTCCTCCAGAAATACACCCCCCCAAAATGAGACAACTCTGGCTGTATCAAGCTGGAGTCATTCTCTGCAGTATTTATTAGCATAATCAGCAAAAAGCTAAATGGGATCTTCAGAAAGAAAAATGGGGAGAAAGCCTAGTAGCTACTGTCACAGAAATATTTCAGAATCACTGATCTGCATGTGTTCAAACTTTTATAACCTGACTATTATTTGGAGACAAAGTGAAATTAAATTTTACAGATAATTATCTATTTTTGCCTGAATTTATTTGAAATACTGATGCTTTTCCTTCTTTCTACTTAACTTTTTCCAGTATACCTTGCTGTATTGATTATTGCCCATTACTAATTGTGTTAGAGAAGATATAAAGCTTTAATGTATAAATCTGCAGACGTGGCAGGGAAGGAGCACTGTGGCCACAATAAATGCTGTACAGAGCTTTCCATGCCCCCGTCTCATCTTCGGTCCTGGGAGGTTCATACATTCTTTCAGGTTGCTCTTGGCAAGGTCTCCGATATGAACATTGACCTGATGGCCACACTTTCACCCTCCTAAGCCAGACTCACCGTTTTTGCCAGTGCTCAAATCTTCCTCGAGACTTTTTCTAGCTCCTTTTCTGGCCAAGGCCCAGGCCATGGGAGCCGAGCTCTGCTGAGGCGCCTCAGTACCTGTGCCTGCAGGGCTGCTCCTCTGCTCGGCCGAGCTGCTTGCACTCAGATGCCAACATGTGCTGCTCAACCCAAAGTCAGCGTTGTACAGCGCTACGTAGAATTTACATTGCAAATCATCAGGAGTAGAAGCTTAAGATAAAGCAGCTACATCGGCAATGTAATTAGTCATCAGAAAATGTGAATCTAATTAAAATATTACTCAAAAACATCTGTCAGGGAGCGGAAGCTGCCTGCAGGAATTATTCAATGCTCCTGGACCCGTGTTCCAGAAGAGCTAATTATACACAATTCCGCTTAAGCTTATGCTATAGAATATGAATCCATGCACAGAGCAAGATATGATTAAGGAAAACAAATTAGTATCTAAAATATTATATTTCTTTTTGTAAGACCTTTACATGAAAGCAAGGAGAAACAAGTGATATCTCATTCTTGCAATATTATATTGTAATTTTACATACAACTTCCAATTCCTATCCTATCTTCCATGGCAGAAAAAGGAAATACGAAGCCTAGTATATTGATTTTCTCTTTCTCTTTTAGAAGACTATGAAGGTCACAGTTACTTTTCACCATTTACTTTTAAAATTCCCTGACCAAAACTGCTACTGATACTTCTCCCTTGTAAAAATGAGGATATGCTAATATTTGTAATTCTGAAAACTACAAATCTATGCAGATCTTCATCATACTCCCACTGAAATGTGAAATGAAATACTAACAATCTGAAAAAGGAAGATATGACTTTCCCATGTAATTTAACATACAACCAATTAAATGGGTAAAAATGAAAAGAAGGCTGAAGGAAGAGGAATGAATAATCTTTTTGTCATCCATCGGATGACATATGAATTCTTAGAAGCTCTCATACTGTCAAGAAGAAACGATATTTAGATTAAACCTTGCTCTCCCTAAAAGGATAATTTGTCAGTATTTTCCACTTTTCTACCAATCATGTACTGATTTGCTAGATCCTTTCTTTCTATGTCATTTACAGTAATTCTATTTGGAGCAGCCAAAAAGCATTCTGCTGAGGGGAAAAAGAGTCTCACTATCTCCGTATTAAAAATTACACTGGTTGAGGGATGCAGAAGAGTAATTTGACCTTAGCCTTAAGTATAATTCTCCCACAATCAGGATTCACAAGTTTTCGTGTTAAGCTCATTTTCCATCAGTGACGTTTTACAAGCAGCTTTCACAGGACCATCCCCTACTTCCATGAAAAACAAGTTCCAATTGTCCAATCTTCTTAGCATGACTGTCACTTTTGAAGATTAAGAAGTTAAGAAATAAACTATAACAATCTTTGAAAATCTTTGCAGTGTAACTCCAAAATTGCACAGTTTTGGAGTTATACTGCAGAGATATAGTAGTTAAGGTTTAGTTTGAAGAAGTGGCAATTCCTTTCCTGAACGCCATCGTATGGTCACAGTTTTATCACTTCCTATCCATAATTTCCCAAACCTGACATTAAACGTGCATGCTTTTCCTCACGTGACATTATTTCCTAAAATTAAGCAATACAGGATGATTTCCTACCCTTTAGATTCAAGCTATCCCTTCTGCATTACGCAGAGAAGGAAAGCCAAGTGATTTTTTTTTTTTTTTGAGCTTTTATGCCTAGTGCCTAATCTCTGGGATAAAAATTAGTCCTGACTTGTCCTCAAGCTTTCTCCTCTCTTCTTAGTTACCGATAAAAGAAAGCAAAATGGCAGGGCTAAAAATAATGCCCAATCTTGGGTAAATATATAGCTACATTTTACTACGGTGTAGGTGAAGGGCATTTAGATTATGGAATATCAGAAAATAGCAGAAATACTTTCAATTTTTTTTTTATTATCTTTAGTGTGAAATATTAAATGCTGTTTGATATCTCTCCTTAAATGAATGTTTACTGGGCTTACAAAATCATACAAAACTAAAAGGAGTGTTTTAACACCACCGTGCACTGATTTTAATACACTATGTGAGCAGTGTAAAGTTTGAAACAACAGTCAGGCTAATGCAATACCCTTGTCAGTCAACAAAACTAATGATGATGGTTATTTCAAAGGACAGAATTTCCCCCCATAATACTGACAAACAACAATTCATCGTTATCTGTGCTTTGTATGTGAGCAATTTCATAAATGCAGTTCCACGAAGGCAGGCTTCTCTCAACGTTACAGGTGGGGTGATGTTGCAGAAGCCTGCACACTTACCTAAGGCAATTCAGACAACTTATGTTTCCTTTGAGGCAGTAAAGGAGAAAAGCATTTTAGTCTCCTAATAACTCTAGAAGAGCAGTTAGAGCATCACTGTAGACTCCAGCACTCCCCCAAACTGGTGCTGTGTTCCTGCAGAGATTCATGCGCTTTGACACCGAGAGGGTTTTTTGAAACAATAGTGAATAATGTAGAAGCAACCAATAAAAACAGTGTGTAAGCACTAGAAAAGAAAAAACACATGACAGAAGCAAATGAATTCTCGCATTGAGAGGATTAATGGTCCTTTTCTAGCAAGTATCTTGGAGAATGTCAACTATCTAAGAAGGTACCTTAATACACCACAAATCCAAGAGTTTTCACCACAGGGGATTTGCACTTCGTGTAAATTATGTGGTTTCCAAATCCTGTGGGTGACTGAAAACATCCAGTACATGACCATAATTTTGTGTACAATCCACAGCACAGCAAGGAGCACTAGTAATGAAGAAGAAAGTATTAAATGATGCAGAAAAAGGGGGATTAAGACTGATGTTTCCCTTTCTATTTTCAAGGCCACTTACATCATATTTGACCTAACTGCTCTCCTTGCAAATTAGTAACTCAATTTCTTAATTGCTCCGTTGTAAATAGACAGTGCCAGGACCAAAGCTAATGGAAGCACTTCAGACACAGCCACAGTTATTACAGGCAGAATCCTGCACTGACAGTCACATGGGCAACTCTTCCCAGCACATGAATTGTTATTATAATGTAGTTGTTGGCAATCATTTCCCGAAGAAAGGAGAGAGATCAGCTTAATGACTGGCTTGTTTACAAAAGAACAGTAAATAACAGCAGCATTAATCCCAATGCTCTTACTGTCTTGCATTAAAACGCAGCACTTGTATGAAGAGCTGAATTCGGGTCCAATTTACACAGGTGTGATTTCACAGCGGGTCTATTGACACACACTATAAATTAAAACAGGATCTTGTTCTTACTGAAATTCTCCGCATGTCTGAACACCTACAGCATTCACAAAGCTGCATAATCACAGTTTCAGCATTTCTTTCCCTGCTTCAGCATCTTTATCATGAAAAGGATCTTTAACAGATCCTGCAACCCACGTGCAGAAGCTGAGGTGACTTGCTCAGAGTCACCCACCTGCCCGGCAATCAAAGGATGGAAACTCCCCCCGGAGATTTAGGAAATTGGAGTCAAGAGCTCTATTAAATGGACCATTGCTCCCAAGGTATAAAATAAATACTTAGGTGAATTACGCAATATTAATCTTACATGTTCCTGTGCCAATAAACTCAGCTTTCATCTGTAACCTAGTGCACCAAGGATTTAGAAGGCAGGCAGGCGCTATCCAGGGTGCAAGGCTGGAGCTCAATTCCGAGCTCATCTGAATTGGCTTATATTGACTTCAGCGAAGTTATGCAAGATTTTAACTGGCATATTTTAAAGCAGAACTTACTCCCAGGAGTGAGAATTAGGGAACATCAGAGTCTGTTGCTGATTCACTATGTGAACACAAAAAAGTGACTTATAATAAGTGTTCCTTATTTCTCTGCTACTTCTACTTATTAACATATGGCTAATATTTTATTCCTTGTAATCTGCTGTTTAAAATTCTTGATATTGCTAAAACATTTATTACTCCAAATTAAATCTGATACTGAATGCTGATGTCAAGAGGCTTCCCAATGATTTCTGTGGGAAAAGGAATCTCTAAACTCTGCACAGTGTTTATTTTTTAACTTTTTCCCCTTGTATTGTTTAAAAAAATTTAAAAATATGTATATCCTCTGCTTCGTTGTTAAGCACCCCAAAGTGATATTTCATCATTCATCTCATCTTACCTCAGCCTGTAACAACATGCCCATTTCTTGCCCACAAATCTCAGAGAATCGACTGAGAACTACAGCTAAAGTCCAGTTTTCATGGAATTGTGCAGCCAAAGGAATGGATCATGAATGGCCGCAAGAATGAGGTTGCAATTCACACTACACCCGTAGGAAGCTAGTGTTCTGCTATTGCTTTGCACCATTTGGTAGAGAAGAGTAATAGTCACATACAAATATCTATGTCCAAGTAGAGTCAAGCAAGGCAGTCTTTAAAATAATTCAAAACAATCCAACCTAACCAGAAATAGGCTAAAAATTTTGTTACTTTACAAGTGACTCAAGCTCTTTACTATTTCTCAGCTGACAAACGGTACCTAGAAGTGAAAGAGCACATGGTTGTGCTGACAAGTCAAATGTGCCTGAAAAATGCTCGGTGGGCATAAGCTTGGGATAGAACACACTGCCTCACAGGGAGTGTGAGGCAACAGGCTGTTGCAAATTAACAGCAAAGAGCATAGGGACACAAAGAGAGTTTCAGTCTCATTTGCACATGAGCTAGTGTAAGATGCAGTCCCATGTCATATGATGTAGTTTTAGATACATCCACCTACAAAACAGCAGGTAGGTTTGTTGCTTTTCCTTAGAAATCAGACTTATACGCTCTCCTGGGCCAGATCTTTTACTTCATATAAACAAGAAAACAAAAGCAAACCCAACACAACATAATCTTGCATCTTAGTACAATTCTCAAAAGCAGTAAAAAACACTACGAAAGTCATTTCAGGCCCATACTTTTGTCCCAAGACACCGTGATTTAATTAAACACCTAACTGTAGATATTGAAGTATCATGCAACTTGAGAGCATGTATCAGCTCAGCCTTCTAAGAGACTAAACCACTGAACTCCTGCAATGACAGATATCATCATTACACCAAATGGAGGCTAACTGCAGTCTTCCTCAATGAAATATAGCAGTTATATTTAATATCGTTGTTTAGTAGTGTCTCTGTCAGCAGACTACATTCACACATTGTAGGGTAACACTGTTCATGTTAAAATAGAGCTAGTTATACCATAAGGGAGATAAGCAATGAGCCCCAAGAAACTGGCCATTCATTACTTGCGGTTAAAATATATTTTGCTTAGCCTCAGGCAAAGCTGAAGGCAGTTTGTGCACTAATAGCCTATTATTAGTTGCTATTAACATTGACAACACTAATCTAAATGGGAATGTTGGTGTTTCACACAATCTGTTTGATGCTTCCAAAACAACCAGAGAGTGTCTTTAAACAGTGATTTTATCCTATTTCAGAGCTGATGTATTTGCCTGTGAAGGAACAGACTTGAGTATATTCTCAAGTGTGGCTACTCAAAATACATAATGAAATATAATCTATTATAAGTAAGTTTAAGCGGAAATACACAATAGGGGGACTACCCAAGAGTAAGATGCTATAAGCTATATAGGTCAAAGCCTAAAAAATAGGATTTGACCCAGTATTTAAAATT
The DNA here is from genome assembly GCA_032273925.1 of Rhynchotus rufescens. NCBI lineage: Eukaryota > Metazoa > Chordata > Aves > Tinamiformes > Tinamidae > Rhynchotus > Rhynchotus rufescens. The sequence goes on along the minus strand of JAVCKT010028137.1, from coordinate 33,561 downwards.
TCCTGATAATCTTAAATATATTCTAAGTGTACAATGTACACATTTCTACATAAATGCCTGAAAACTGTTTTTCTACATTAAAACATTCATTCTCACGTTGTTACAGCAGCAGGCAGCAAACAGAGCAGGCACACACCCAGACCACTGACACACTGGGCTTGACAAAGAGTAAAATAATAGACTCCCAAGTCCCTCACGAGCATCAGTTCTCCTCTGCAGCTGGAGGAATAGTGTTGATCTCAGTTACACCCACTCAGGCCACCAGCATCACAAAGATTATGGGGTTTAAGTAAAAGCAGTGCTTTGTTATTCACTTAAAACTGAACTCTGGCATGTTATTACTAGAGAAGAACTAAAATAAACGTGCCATTGTCAACACTGAAGTCACATGTCATTTTCTCTGATCCCTTCTTAACCACTTAGAAAATAACTACCCTAAAACACAGTTATTAAATATAGAAATCAAGAAATAAGCTGAACTTGTTGAAATTAATACAATAAATTTACTTACTATATGCCCTTCAAGGAAGTATTTTTAGCAATCTTCATTATTTTCTGCTTGATGCACTGAGATAAATATTTTCCTCCCTCTGTTACACAATTAAACGCACACTTTTTCCTTCTGTGACACACTATGTGTATAAGAAGAAAAATATCCTTGAACAGAACAAATAGCTAAAAACAACAATCTAAGCTGAAATCCCACCTTTTAAACACATAGAAGCAAAACATGAAAGGGACCCGTCAGCTCACGTGAGCACAGACCAAAAGTCTTAGTCTGAAACTGAGCCTTACCTCAAAAAGTCAGCTGAACAGATGATTTAGGACTTGGTAGTTTAGGACTCCAGGATGTCTCTTTGAAATCACCTGCCTGGAGAGTCCTAAAGCTGGCTCAGAAGCTGGCGTGTGCTGGATGATTTTACACAAAACACACCTGACTAAAATAAGCATGCAGGAATTTGTTTCCAGCCTGATGTATAGGTCAAATTCAAATAATAAACTTCCTGTTACATAAAGATTGGAAGGTAGTTGACCTCTAGAAGAATTTAACAAAACCGTTGTCTCATTTTTTGTCTTAGATAAGTACAGGTTTATGCTATAAATAGAAGGCAGGTACCAATATAACATTAAGACCTAAGGAGGCAGGAAGGGAGAAGTATGAGGATGAAAGTAAACGAGAAGAAGAAAGGTTCAAACTGGCGACTGCATCAGCCCGGGAGGCGCGTTTCGTTCTTACCGTTCTCGCCGTCCGACTTCCTCTCGTGGTCGGTGTCGGTGAGGGACAGGGCGGAGTTGGCGCGGCTCGACAAGCAGGAGCTGTGCTCCGACTTCATCCCGCGCATCCAGAGGCGCAGGGCATGGTCCGGCGAGGCGCCGCCCTCCGTCTCCGTGTCCCCGTCGGAGGCCACCTCCAGCGGGTAGCTGTGCTCCGACGGCCCGCGCCCCTCGGCCTGGTAGCCCGAGCACAGCATGCGGGGCGGCTCGCAGAACTCCAGCTCTGCGGAGAGAGATGCAGGAACACGTTAGGAGGGTCAAGCAACAGGCTCCGGATTTTCTTCTGGAGAAGCTGTTTCAAAAACTAATGCTCCCGGACAGGCGACTTGGGTCAGCGACTCAGGTGACCCTCTGACTGGCTCTAAATACAGTATGTGTATTTACATATACACTCATGCAGACAAGTCCTCCATCAAAAATGTCTTTTTATTTATTATTTATTTTGAAAAAGCACTTCTAAAATAAATTCCTCAAATCAGAAAGTTCCTTGGTATTTGTTACTGTAGGGAAAATGAATTCAGTATTTGCAAGCCTGGAACGTACAAAATTACACTTGACATTTTCAAGTAAAGGCAGAAGGAAAGAGGCACTTGCAGGGAGGCCCCTTGGAGAGCGCTCTGCTCGCACCGGGGCCGGGGCTCCCCAGTGAGCACCTGCTGAACTAGAGGCGCTTCGCCCAGGAGCAGAGGCTACCGGAGCACCCAAGCGCCCTCGCACGGCACCAAGCCATGGGGGATTCGGAGCTGGGCAGAGCCCAACGTGTCCGTGGGTCCCACCACGCACGGCAGGGCAGCAGAGCGCGAGGAGAAGCAGGGTGGCGGGGACGACTATGCAGGGGAACGACGCGCAGAGCGCGAGGGACGCGACGCCCCCAGCAAGGCACAGCTCCCACCCGAGTTGCCGCCGTGTGTTCTCACTTGTGCGAATCCAATTACAGGCGCGGCTCCCAGGGAGCACGGCGAGGAGCTCTAATTAAATAAGGATTACCGAGCCGCGCTCCCTAATTGAACAGCAGACCTGGGAGGCCATCTTGAGAGACTGAATACAATCTCAAACAGGCATACAGTATTTTTTTCAATTTCTAGAAGAGAAACATTAGAGACAAGGGGCACTGATGGAGATGGAAACCAAATACCCACTTCCACTGTCATCCTAACTAAAGCCTTAATTTGCCAGACTAATCCACTTACAGGCAGCGAGAGGAACAGGTCTCGTTTGAAGCACGCTCTCAAAGCACTGCCATTCTCCAAGTTCTTGACCAGAATCTACAGCCCTAATACCAAGCTGTTATGCACTGAGGTTGCTCTATCTGCATTTATCTGTGTACCTTTATTTCGCTATCCTGAAGGTCTCTATTACGGTGACATCCCCCAAAAGCTGGCTAGACACTCATGACGTTGCTGCAGCAGCATGTGTTGGGGAGGGCAAGAGGAATGGGAGGACAGGGAATAGAAAGAAGCGGTCAGGGCCTTACACAAGGGTCCTGGGGGGGCAATGTGGTCTCATGGCTCAGGAGGCAGCGCTACTGCTGGGTTCCACAACCAGTCATGGCCATTGCTTCTCTTGGTTGAACCAGGAGCAGCAACCTGGCCTGAGGGCTTCTCCAGAGGCCTCCCTCAGCTCTCACCTGCTTCTCTGCCCTGGACCTGCAGCAGGAGGACTTGGTCCACCTCACACCTGTGAAACTCCAGCAGGAAACCACCTGTGCGAGAATGGTAAACACAAAACATCCAGTCTCCAGAAAAGCCCTGCTGCTCTGCCACGGTCAAAGCTCCTTGGGTAGATGCACACAGAGGCAATCTCACAAGATGCTGCTGCATGAAACTTAACATAGTGTTGTTCATAAAGCGCCGTTTTTCATATTCATTTTAATTATTATATCCACAACAAGCAAGCTCTTCTTCATTTAATTAGACAACATGGGCCAAATATTTGTAGGACATGAACACTGCAGACTGATGCCAAATACACAGCCACCAAAACTGCACTCACTCCTCGCTTCTACTTTCCTTTGCACAGCACTAAATGAATACAAACCAGCTTTACACAAAACATGAACTCAAACTGTACATGCCAATTCTTACTCATCTTGACTAAATTAAGACGACTTCTACATGAGTCAACAATCAAAAAGCCAGCAACAGTGGTAGATTATTCATGTAGAGCCCAGGATCAATGAAATAAAGACTGAACTGGATAAACAGGCTCATTCTATTCTACCTCAGAAAGACTAAATAATTCATTTAAAGGGAGGTTGTGGATGTTACTAATTCACCATACTGTTTTTATTCCTGAAAAATGTAAGTAAAAGCTTTCTTGGAAAAGAGAAGATTAAAAGCTCTGCTTAAATGAAATGAACTTCCATGAAAAAGAGGTAAGAGCTTCATTCTACATCCTGCACCTGAGCTCTGGAATAAGGTGAAAACCAAATCCTTCCGAGTAGTTCACAACCAGCTGCACAACTAGCTCTTGTCATATGCAGAAATGAAGTCCAGATTGCTCACTACATCAAACAGTTCTGACAGTTAGCACATGCTTTAGCAGATGTCATGAGAAGGGGGAATAATGAGTACTGCAATTTAAGGAATTGTATTATTAAAGAAAATTAAGATTTATCTGACAAACCCACTAAAACTCAGGGAAAGCAAATTAAGCCTACACATTTGAGGATCTGTATTTAAAAACACTAACAAGTATAAGCAATAATGAGAGGCTACTTCCAAGGAAGGATAGTTTGTTGCAGTACATTAAGAAATACATTGAAAACCCATTATTTCCTCATGAAAAAGAAGAGAGCAAACAGGATTCGCTACCAGCCTTGATAATTTGATTTTTTGATTAAAACCGGCAAACACTAGGAGAACAACTGCACTGCTCTTTGGATTTCACCATCGTAGCTACTAGACTAAAGCTCAGCTTGGGACAAGAGAAGACTCTTCCTTCCAAACAGCTGGGCTCCATTCCCGCTCACACAGAAGCCCAGGGAGACCAGGCCAGGCGGTGCTGCAAACTCTGGCAAGCCCCTTATGGCTCGTCCTATATTGCAAAAACCCACCCCACATTTCTTTTTTCTTTTCCAGTTCTCTCAAAGAACAGTTTTATTCTCATTTTCAGCCTCAGAGCTGCACAGGCGCTACAGCAAACGGGATTCTTGGGTTACTACTTGCCAACGCAGAAGCATCCCGTGGTCTCGAGAGCCGCTCCACACACCTCCCCTGCCCCTGAAGCAGAACCTGCTGCTTCTTCAGCAGCTGAGGAGCCTCCCCACAGCTGCGAGTGCTGCAGTAGCCTCACAAGCCACGTGGCTGCCCGTCCACCAGCAGCCCCGGCCTGCGGTCATGCAAGGCAACAGGGAAATTCACCCCAGGAACCCCCACAAGGGCTCATTAGCTTACCCGTGTTTACAAAGCACAGAATTTACCCTTTGGTCTATAGGTGAATCCGAAACACAGCAGCTAGCGCGTATTCAATATTTTAGCTTGTTTTTTTTTTCTGGTGGAGCAGCAGAAATTGACTTCTTTGTACTATTACTCGTGTTCAACTGGCATCCTCCACAATGCAGTCCCTTAATAGCCTATTTCTTAGGCATACAAGTCTTTGTAGTATTTTAAGTCCCACAGGACGCGTTGTCTGAAAAGCACTTCAGAGTGCCAAGAGAGGCTGCTTTTTGTCTGCGTATCTAACCTTGTTACCTAAAATACTACTTATTTCTACAAGGAGATAAAGTTCAAGTGGATTTATCATAGATTCAGTCTTACCAAAAAGACCCACTCAAGAAGAAGAATGAGAATTAGTGTGAAATTCAGGGCTGTTTCTTGCATAAACTGCAGACAGAGAGAAAAGGTTGCAGCTATGAATTCATATGGTGGATCACCATAGGATTCTACCCATAGGGCCTGGCAGAATTGCTCACTCTAAGATTTTTTGACCTTTAAGGTTGAAAAACAAGTAGTTCATCCTCTGTTGTTGTTTAAAAATTAAAACCAAAGTAATCCATAAAGGAATGTAAAATATTTTATGCTATCGGGAAATGAAATGAGTTTGGGTCTAATTAAAACAATAAAAAGCAGCATTTCAGTTCACAGATCCTTTCTTTGTATTAACCTGAAGAGCTATTTTTACATTAGCTGCCTAACTGGGGCCTGAAGGAGCCACAATGGGGAAACTCCCCCAAGGGCTCAGGCTTTGAGGGTACCACAGGGTGAGGGATTTTCTAGTGTGTTATTTATCACTGAGCTCTCCATTTGGAACTTCATCCAATAGCTTAACCAGCAAGTACATTTAATGTTTCAAAATGAGAAGAAAGTCAGGGCAGCTACTCTTGCCATAATAAGATTGAGCGAGAGGGAGGAAGAGGGGAGGGAGAAATGTAAATCAAATGGGGAAAGTGAAGTTCACATTCATTTTTGAAGCAATACATATGCATCCTCCTAAATGAGAAATTTTGAGGGCTACTGAGCACTCCACAAAATTCAGAGTGTTCAACGGCCCTTAAAATTTCTCATTTCTCACCTGAGCACCATGGTTTACTGGCTATCCACTGGCCCCAAGAATTAAATGCACAGAGATCTTAAGCTGCTCCATAAAGTAATCTGTGTAACACAACCCACTAGATAAGCTTTCATTTATTTTTCTGCTTACATTTCATTTAGTCAAAGTCTTTTTAAAAAAAACTTGTTTTCATGTTGAGAACATGCTGCATCTTTCCTGGGACAATATAATTTAAAGACATTAAACTTCAGTAAGTATTCATATGAAAATCATTAAGAAAGAGACCAAAATTCAATTAATTTGCAAAAGCACATTACATTGGCTATTAATTTGCTCTGTAAGCCTTCTGTTTATCACCAGCTACACAATTATCACAGCTCAAAACAGATTTAAAGTTGCATTTATTTTAATAAAACAGAAAATTAATTTGATATACCAATTACACATAGGTAAATACTCTACATATAAAATACGCTATTTGTGCTTTTATACTTTCTTATCAAATGTATACGACTACATATGTTCTCTTTTACTGCATTTCAACTTTTCCTTATGTGTCCTTAACTGTGTAGTTTATTTTCTTATATTATTACACCAGAGGTTCTGAAAAGTTAATAATAATAATCTAACAACAAATAATGAAAGATTAAAATGAGAGTCAGAATCTGTGATAGCACCGAGCAGTTTCATGAAATTTGCAGATTAGGCACCTATGGGATTATGAAAGAAACCTGTACTTTCACAGAAGACTCTCTCAAATTTATGAGGAAGAAAGCAACTTTACTCCTCAGGGCCTTCCCTAGAAGAATTTAAAAATGAGGTTGTACCCAGGCCTCATGGCAGGCATGTTTCTGTTCTCTTCTTCAACCCAATTCTTCCAACTTAAGAAAGAGGGCAGAATAAACAGGGAGCATTTGTTTTTTCTACTGTTAAAATCAACAGAACAAGGAAATGTACTTCTCAAGATCTTCATGGCACCCATTTTGATGCCCACCTTACCTTCTCCTTCCTCTGGAAGTGTAATATTCTTTGTGTAGATCATCAGAAACCCATAATTTTTATTTATTTATTTATTTTTAAAGAATCACTACTAAGATGCCAGATGTCAGACAATGTAGATGCAGTTTGGTTTAGTTTTAACTTGGGAAGAAACACTGTCCTTGTCAAATCAGATTATCAGACTGGGAATTTAATTCTTCAAATTCAAGCGTGCCTTTATGATGCGAAGTACTTCCACCTGCACAGTCTTTGTTGAAGAGAAATTTCCACCGCAGGCACTCCTTTATATAACCTTTAATGAAGTTTAAGATTATGAAACTAGGAGGTAGCATTTAACCTACATTTCTGATAAAAGAAACCTACTTAATCACAAATAACGATCACACTAACTCTACTAAAGGAAAGAAAGAAGAAAAACCCTGATAATCTCCAATGAGAAACAACATAACTACCATTTGAGAAAAAAAATGAAGTCCTTAAAATACTACAACTAAAATAGACTTTGGATTAACTTGCTTTACAACATATTCACTTACAATTTCACTTTTCACATGCTAAAGTGTATTAGGAAATGGAGAATTTTCATGAAAAAAAAAAAAATCTCCTTCTCCCTCCTGCCCCCAAAAAGCCCTGTATCATACAGAGCAAAACTCAAACTTTCTTTCAAAGAACATTAAGGTTCTTTGATTCCTAAAACTGCTTTTCAACCAACCAGATGTTTTGTGTGGGAAGGTGATGCTTTCAAGGAAGCAATAAATTACAAAACCTCTCCATTTTGTCATTAACTTTCCAAATTAAAAGCAGTCACAGTCTTAGTCTGCGGACTTCATAAAGTTTGTATATAAAAAAGAAAAAAAGCTTTCATGAAAGGGAGCTGCACAACCAATCTATATATCAAACCGTCTAGAGAAGACTATTAACTGCCTTTTCTTTTTAAAGAGTTTCAGAGGAACAAACAGCCTTCCTTAACATTCCCAAAAGCAGGCCTGTGAAGCACGGATAGCTCTAGTGCTTTATGCTTGCAGCTCTAGCAGGCAAAGCTAAGGTTGCAGGTCTAATTTGTCTGCAGGTCTGTATCTCATTTAAGAGATGAAAGACGGACTAAATTTCCCTTCTTCCTTATTTTCTTTTTCTCTTCTTTTTGAAGAGACTACAAATTGTATACCAACATTCTTTAAAGAGAATTTACCCGCAGGCTCTTGCTGGATCCCTACAAACTGGAATCCAGCTTGGAGACACTCTTCTGCATCACTTTGATTCAAGCATCATTTTTAACTTTTGTAACATATCCATTTCTTTAACAATTAGGGTGAAAACACTAAATTGACTACTATCACTGGTTTCGGTTGGTTTTCATAAAATATATAGACACCTCATGTTTCTAAACTATTAACATTGCTTTCTCCTCTTGAGATCCAAGCGCAACCATTGATCTTAATACACAAACACCTACAACTTAGGCAGCACTTTCCTGATTCCTGACACCCAGGCACCACTCAGGCCAAGCAGGCCAACGCTCAGAGCAACTTGCCTGCTCCACCTCGGAACAAGAGGACACGTGGTTGTGCAGGCACAGGCGGGCACAGCGCACACCCTTCAGCACTGCCATTCACCTCCCATTACTTCCAGTTGCCAATCTGATATCAATGAGAACACAAAAGACAACTCGGCCCATCTACAGCCTTTGATTAACCAACTGAGGATAAGATTCAGTCAAATAACCCCTCTTTCCCTCAAAAATCCCTTGAGGGGATAATCATCAAATATTTCATTTGACCAAGACATGGAGATTAAATTGCCTTCAAAAACTTCTGACCGCTTCTATTCCCTTCTTTCTTGGAGTGTTCATTTAACCAAGGGGATTTCAGTAACAGTGGTTCAAACTTAAAGGTCAGCCATACTGTAGCTTAAGTAATATTGCAGTCATTTTAAAAAAATGTTTTCAAATTTCTTATTTTTAATATATAAGGTCACAGAAACTATTTTACAACTGTTTATACTCCTCATTTCCTTCCAGCGTCTTTATTAGGTTTTCTAACATTTCCAGACATTATTATTTCTTCTAACTACATTTCATTAATAAATTACTTGATTTATAAAGGCTATTATAATCTGTGTCAGTAGCTACAAAATTGGGCCGTATTTTTGCTTTGATACCATAAAGATACATTTAAATAACTCAGCTGAATATGGTGGGGTCATTCCAGATGTGTGTCCCCCCAAAACCACACTGTGCCTGTCTTGCATAAACACCCATAGCACCGTTACTGTTCAAGTTAAATAAACAGTTCTTAAGAAGGAATTTCAACTCAAAATTTACAGCGGGAAAGAGGAAAATCTGAGCCATTTGTGTCAGTACAATAAACCAAGATTCCTTGGTTTACACATTGCATGTTACCGACAAAATCTAGATTTGTTAACATACAGAAACCAAGCACGGAAGGGAATGACTCAACTTTAAGAATATGTTTCAAAACTGATTTGATAGCATTTGTTTTTACGTTGTTAATCTACTTAAGCAGGTACTACCAAGACGGGCAAGCCTCTGTATTGTAGGAGGGCTATATAGAGTTGCAATACCAAGCACTGTTCTCATCTCCTTTTTCATCTTGCCATTTGATGCGGAGCTCCAAAAGAAGGAACAAGTACCACAGTTGCTCATCTAAGCCAAAGGGAATGAGAAAAAAAGAAATCAAAGGGAATCAAAGACATTTCCACAAGGTTTAAACAAAGTGCATTGATTTTGCATGATCTAGCAACAAAATTTATCCAAACTGTGGGAACCAAAGAACAAAGCCATTATGCCGAGATAATTCTGGTAACTTAATGTGGGCTGCATTTTAATCTGGGCTGCATTTTTTGAAGTTCCCAACGTTTTCAGCTACCTTGCACTTTCTTAGTGCGAATTCCAACTGTTTCTGAACACAGCTTATCTTGCTTAGGCGTTTAAGAGTCATTTTAGCTGTCCTAAGCCTTCACTTGGACAACTCCAGCTTTTTGGGTTAACCACACAGCATCGTCCTATCTTTATCTTTCAGTCAGATGCAGATATACTTGATACCCAGCAAATAACAGGTCACTGCCTGGTAAACATGAAAATGTGAACTGCTCTGCTTTGAAAATGAAGGGGGCGGCACTGGCTCCTTCTAATACAGGCATCATGTGGACTTCACTGTCACTTCAGTGCATCCACCTCTATTGCTAACGTGTATAAAGATGTTTAGGGGGCTGTGCCTAACATGAGGCATCTAGAAACAGCTAACTAAGCAGCGGACTATGCTAGAAAAACCCTCAAAAAGGAAATCAGAAAATGAAATTACTGGTTTGGGTCTTAACGGACTGGAAAGTTGCCACAGAATGAACCAATTTATTAGTACTCCACATGGGAAGAGCTCGCGTTTCCAGAGCTGCCATGGGGTGACGTTGTGGCGGGACAGCGCGAGGGTGGCCCTGCTGCTGGTCCCAGCTGTGCTGTGCGTCACTGCAGCCCACGTGCCACCAGAGCCCATGTGCCACCATGTCCCCTCTCTGCCACCTGAGCCCGTGCGCCTGCCGTCCCCGCTCGGCAAAGCGGCTGCTTGATCAATGATGCTTGGCAGAGTCAAGTTATGAGTCTCCATGGCGGCTGAGAGTACTCTAACCCGCCGAAAATAAATCAAACCAAAAGGGCAAGATAGCCACCTAACAGATTAGCCCGCAGCAGCTCTGTATACTCTGCCACGGCCCGAAGGAAAGCCTGCCACGGGCAGATAAGAAAAGCTCAAGTTCAGCATTGCTGCAAATGCGCCGTGCTTCCTTATTAAAAAAATTCACACAGTTGGAGGTGAAACTAATTGAGGTGGTGGAGACAGCAACACAGAAGGCATTTAAAATGTAATTAAAGCATGATCAGAAAAGGGACGCATAAGGGAGAGAACGCTCAGAACAGAGACTCCAGGGAAATACCAGTGTTGAGCAAAAACGAGAGCAACTGCGTATTAAGGCACATTCCAAGACAAGCCTATATACTGCTAACAGGATCTGTGCTGTTATCGGCTCAAATGCTAAGGCCGCAACTGGACAGGAGAAGTCCGTATTTGTTAGCCTGGGAGCTGACAGCCTGAGTGCAGCTCCTGGCCACGGGCGACTGCTGCCCCACGGGAGCAATCCCTGACCTGACTTCTACAGGATTAGTCCATAAAAACATACTTTACCTTTGCTGTTTTGGAAGGACTGCAGCAACAATCATTCCGTATCGGGAAACGCACAGTTCACACAAGCACTCTGTCACATATCTATCAAGGCAGGGTACAAGAGTGAAAAACAGGCAAATGGAAACCTTAAAACGTTAACCCAAGGGATGCAACAAACATCCCCTTTGTGACAAGCGGAGTGACGTAAAGCAGCCTGCAGAAGGCAGTTCCAAATTCTTCCCTCTCCATGACTACTTTATAGCAAAAATGCAAACCCCTCTGCAGCTACAAAATGAGCTGTTTCCAGATCAACAAAAAGGATGGTTCTTTTATCCAAAATCTCTTTTCTAATAGACAATTTTATGACTTCAACAGATCTTAAAGTCCCCTTCTGTTTTTGGTTTTTCTTTTCCCCCCTATTAAATTTGCTTTGTGGAAGCACACTGAGTTCAGAGCCTCCATGTGAAACAGTTCCCCCACACAAGTCACCGGTGGTTTTTGTCGGTGTTCACATTATCTGCTCCTCCGCATTATCTCATTTGTCTGCCAGCTGCTTCTCCAGCTCCCGAGCTGCTCCAGCTCACGCTGCGCCCGATATTGGACGCAGCGGTGGCAGAGCACGTCGGAAATAAAGAGCACAGCTCATCAGGGGGACTGGCAGAGGATGCAAGAGGCAAATGCAGAAGCGGCTCTGAATTAGAAACCAACACGTTTGTAGGGACACAATCCACAGTCGCATGGACTCTGCTCTCCTCAGCACTCGCCGGCCTGCGCTGAACCAGGAAGAAGCATCTTGGAGGCCGTGGCTTCCTCCGGAGGGAGGAGGAGGAAAGGTTGGACGTGGTGGGCCCGGCAGCAAGAACAGTAACCACAGTGCTGCAGTGCAGAAAGGCACACAGTACGGAGAACCCTTTCCAATAGGCACGGCCTGGAGTCATGAAATAGTCATGAAACACGCAGCAAGCAGGGTGCATCCCTCACCCCGGGCCCTTACCACCATTTCTCTGCCTTACTTCTACTCCAAACACATAATGCGTCCATAGCAGGGAAAGAATGGAAGGACGCTGGGACAATAACCAGAGCACTGCACAGGAGGTAACCTTCAGGTGAACTGCTACAGGAACATTTAAGAGATATTGGCCAGAAAATTTCCCAAGTGAGTGTTTTCCTCTTTAATACAGCCATCTGCCTGTTTAGATGCTGAAATCCTAACTGGCAGATTGGTGAAGCAGGTTTTGAGGATGACTTTTAAGAAATAACAACACAAATGTAAAATTTTGTCATGAATGTTGCCAAACACACCATGTAAGTAAACACACGAGTCACAGAAAATCCTGTACTGAACCCTAACCATTACAGACACTACGTCTGATCCTCTCTGTTTCGATTCCCATTGCAGTTATTCTTTACTGAAGGATTTTATTCATCTTAATAATAGTGTTTGCATAGAAAGACATTGCACTTATGTTCCTTTTTTGCTCCTTCAGTAGGACTTACAGACCTAAAATTTGAAATGTCTAGTAATTCATCTAAAGAGATCATAAAATTAAATGGAAATACTTGCATTTGCTAGTAACATTATGCCACTCAGCTGAGAGTCCAGAGAAATCCATTACAATAGCCAATTTAAGGACCAAGAATTTTTTTTTAATTGCTCAGCCCTTGAGAAAAAGTTGAAAACAATGACATAAAATGCCTGAGCGTTTCATCGATCAATGCATATTCTCAGTTCAAGCACAAAGCTGGAAACAATCTTGTTTATGTCCATTATGCTGTTACCTCAAGTTCAGGTGTAAGATTTAAGTCACCACACAACGATGAGCAGCAGATGCCTCTTCTTTCCCTTTCCTAACACCTCAAGTATCAAACAAAAGGAAGGGTTTCCCATCCCATCATTTCACCTCAAACTTGCACCTCAAATGGGCGCTATTAAAGCATGAAAATTCATTCTGCCAAAACAGTGGCAAAAATGATTGGTGGTGGTGGCAGAAGTTAGGTTTCTTTGTGCGGAGACAATGAGGGATGGTGATAATTATCTGAAATAAATAGTCATCACACAGGTGAATGCTAGGCTGAATACTGCACTGGAGGGGAGGTATACAGGAGGGAGAAAAAAGAAATATCTAAATGTACCAGCTGTAGTCAACAGTTTAAAAAGTTGGGTTGTTTTGAAGAACCTTCCCTTTCATGATCAAAGATGAGCTGAATAGCTATGTGGGGTATCAAGAGATGTGATGAAACAGAGAGGAGCCCAACAGAATAATGAAAGAAAACGCACACTAACTTCTGGGTCTGAAAAAGCTTTCAGAATCTACACTCTAAATCTAAAATGCAAAATAGCAGCATTTAAGTGAATAACAGTAAACAAGCATACATGATGCTGAAGGTTCATTAGAAATAGTATTTGCATGACAGCTTTAGAGTGGCTTGAAAGGCACGTGCAAAGCAGGCAGCTGACCAGAGCCATCACTCATTTTCTCCATTTGTGCCACCACTGGGAAGCAAGCCAAACTTTAATAATGGATAGTACTATTAAAAAAACAAAAATAAAAAGTGCAAGGAGGAGCCAAGAGATATTCTGAAGACATGGAGATCTTCAAAAACAGACCAATAATTCCTCTCTTTTCATGGTGCTTTCATAATTGATTGAATGCAGATTATTTTCTGTACTCAGAATAAAAGCAAATTATTAGAATTACTCTTCCTAAACACCTAAACTCTACAGATCAATAGTGTACAATCCATTGTGAACATGTGGCAATCACTACTACTATTTCAGCTTAAACTAATGTCAAATCTATAGGCACAATTCTCTCTGATACTAGGGAGAACAGTATCCCTAGAATCGACAGCTGAAGTTAATCCTTTGAGAATCTGTATATAAAGCAAACTAGACAAATAAGCCCTATGAATATGTCCTTTCCAAAAGCATTAATTATTTATTTGTATCAAAGCACTATGCTATGTATTCAAGGACACAAGCCACATTATTACCAATTAAAAAACTACAAGTTATATAAAGGCATGAGTATTTTCTGATATACAGTAACGTGACTAAGGAAGTCAAAGGGCTGGCTGCACACACAGTTAGTATGAATGACAGAGAAACTGAGACTTGTTTTTCATATTAGCCAGAAGCAGAATACACAAAGTCCCAATGCAAAGGGCAGGCACAATACAAACGCACATCTAGGCCTCCTGAAAGACTAAAGAATCTCTATAATGGGTTATTGGCATTATATAGCAAAAAGAACCTTTGGAAAATGAGAGACGAAAAACATCAGCAGAAGAACCTCAAACAAAGCTAAAGCTGAGGGAGAAGCCGTAGGCAGAAATGCAGCCTTGCCTTCGTCGTGACACAGGGGCCACCAAGATGCCCAGCCCGTTGGTTCAGGGTGGGTTTTACTGGGGCAGCGGCAGGAGGCCGGTGCTGCAGGCAGAGGGGACAAGGACACGCTGCCCCCCACACGAGGCGGGCGGCGTTGCCACACTAAGCCCTGGGCAGAGCTCAGCAAGGGTATTTGCACAAACAGCTCATCCTGTATGCACACTATTCTCTTGCTCGTTTTACCTTTCTAAGCAGAACATGCTACATACTCCTCAGTACAGGACTGGCCCGGAAAGCTGCACACGGACAGCTAAAAAGAACACGCGACTTACCCAGGAAGAACAGGCAGGTCATGTCCTTTTTTACCCCTTCTACTGAAATACACTTTTTCACACCATGCCTTTCTCTTGGTGAATTTTGTATTGAGATTTCCTTCAGAAGAGGCACCGAGAAATATTGTAATTCAACCCAGAGCACGTTGTAATAAAAGTAATAGGAAATTACTGATGCATTTTCCAAGTAGTAGAGGGGAATGCATTGGGAACAACTATTAGATATTTCCGATATTTATCCATTCAAATCTGTAACTGATTGCAAATGTAGAACAATTTTAAAAAATCCAATATTTGCATTTACACACACACACTTCCAACTTCTACATTTCCTTTAAAATATAGGATCCCCAACAAATATATGTACACACATATGTATGTGCGTGTGCACGCATACATGGGTATACATATGAAAGGATATTTCAAAAAATCTAGTTATTTTTCTGGAGTAGACAGGGTAAGAAACTGCACCTTAAACTATCTGAAAGTTCTCACAAAAATAACAATAGAAAAATACTGTAGAGCAATTTTAAAATAAATTCTTGCCTCCAACTTAACTAAATAGCTGCAGTGATTATAGAGGACCACACAATCCTTTTATTCAACCAAAAATAATTAAGTAACCATCTCTCTAATTTCATTACTAAGAAGGATTACGAGCACATACCAAAAGTACACGGTATAAAGCCACATAATCAGTGCCCTGATACGATTTTCATTAAAAATTACAAAATTACATTGTCTTCAATATAATAGCATCAGAAATTACAGAACTTTTTCTTCATGCCAATAGATGGCAAACCATTAACTTCATGCAAGTGTTTGAAAGAGAAGAACAAGTTTGATATTTAAATAATACCTCACGTTTCTCTTTGATCGGGATTTAAAACTTTCATTACTAAGGAAACTGTGTGCCTGTTTCACAGGCCGCAAAAAGGCCTCTGAAAAAGGGAACGTCACCTTTTCTGTGTTACTGCGTTGATCACAGTCCCATTTCCTTGCTTTTATCATTTGCTCCCATCCTGAGGAGCGCAGGAGCCGGCCATGCGCGGGAGCTGCGTGGGCAGCCAGGAGTCAGGCCTCCCTCCTGCCGCCCCCTTCGACCAACCTTCATTCCGGGCCCATGGCAGGTGCCAAAACCACCGTCTGCAGCCAGGGCAGCGTGGGAAAGGCCTGGCTTTGCCAAGGCAGAGCTCAGCACTGCAGCTGCCACCAGGCACTGCCCGAGGCGTTGTCCCTTTGGGGGCTCAGGGGGAGCTCGGTCCCCTACGTCCATCAAGGCACCGCTGAACTGGCCACCTCAGAAATGGCTGTTTTCAATCATTATAAACTCCCTAAGGAAGAGGCTCTGTCAGAGTGGCACTTCCACGTCTCTGAGTGTGAGCAGGGCACCTGCAGCTGCCCAATGCTGGTTTCTTCCCAGGAAGAATCAAAACTTCTTTAGCAGCTACCGACTGCAGGCCGTCCACACTGAATGAAGTCCAGCTACTCTTCCCAAAACCTCGTACAGCTTCACCGACTGGTTACCATGCTAACATCATGATTTGAACTTGCCTGCTTCACAAGCTCCTGGTGATTCTCACCCTGATTAGTTATATTTTGACCCGTAACATCTAGACTCTGCCCAATTCCTCAGATTACAGCAGGAATTGTTCATACCAGCCTTACTCCACTCATTCTTTTATTCTACAACTATGATTTTAGGGGAAACACAAGCGAACAAACAAACCACCAGCACCAAAATCAATCTGTGGGTGTTGGTCGTACCTTATTCCTTTCATGCTGATTTTCCCATCTGAGCTAAGGATGATGCATCTCCTTGCAAAGCCTTCTAATGAGTGACACTCAGTGGGAAAGAGATTTCCGAGCAGCTTCCAATAAAACTGAAACTCTGAAAATAGAATCTTTGAAGACTTGAAATTATATATACAATTTACTTCACTTAACACCTGTAAAACTAGGTTCAGAAGTATGTGAGTAATTCTTGAAGGAAATACTAATTCAAACTCTAAATGACTTAAGATGTACCCCCCTGCTGCTTCCCCACGTTACCAGCAATGGCATCTACTCACCCAGTTACGTCTTGACAGGTCTTTATTTCAGAAGACACAAAACCTTCTGACAGATACATAATTGAGAAACACCAGGGAGAAATGTTATTTTGTTTCAGCATCTGCTCTATAAATGAAGATAAGCAAACCAGATTTTACCTCTAGCCCCAGAAAGCAAGACAGCTCTTCTGTGTTTCAGGGAGAGAGACACAAAAGCCACAGCAAGAGTGTATAAAACAGCCTGGCTCGTAGGACCAATGCGGAATTTCTTCTCGTTCCCGGGATCCAGGAGATTTGCTCAGTTATTCGCCTTGACGCTTGCTGATATCTCTGCTTTAACTCACTGAACATCTTCTTGGGCACTTTGAAGGGCGATGGGAAGAAGCTCTATTAACTTAGCAGAAGCATTTCATAAATGGAATACACCATTTCGTAGGTCATTTACATGCTCTGACAAGTATAATTGCAGGCCACAATGTGAGATATATTAGGGTAATCCAAAGGCTTAGGACACTCCTGGAGAGTCTGTCAGCACTGGGTGACGGTTGCTGTAAGGACTGCTGCATCTTGGCACCTCAACGTGACCGTGCTCCTGTCTCCCGATTTTTATTTCTATGACTTCTGGCACTTTACACTACAGAAAATTGGTAATTCTGAGAAGTGACTGGAAATTCAGATGGTCTTTTACATCTGTATATTGCAAAATGGATTGTTAAGCTTTTTTAACACTTCAGAATTTCTTTTCATTCTCTTTAGATGAGATGTGTTAACGGAATTGGAAATGAACTGTGATCCTTCTCTTGCCTTATTTATTTATTTTTATTAAAGTTTTTCCCCCTCATTCGTTTCCCCTCTCATCTATTCATCTTTTAATCAAAGGAATTACTTATGAGCATGGAACGAATTTTGATAAACACACGGCATTTTTCACTGACACGACGGTAGACACTATAAGGTTGCAGACAGCAGGTTGCAAGTTTTAGAACACGTTTGTCATCGAGTAAGAGAGTTCACATCAATCTAGTGCGAAAAGAGACTTTGTACATGCTGTTTGCACATGAACAGCGATTTCACAAGGGGGAATAAAGGTATTCCTGCCCAGAGATTTTAAAAGGAAGCCATGAGAGATAGTTTCTTCCTCCCATTTTCTCCAAGGAGGAATATCCAAACACTTGGTAAACTGTGCAAGAACCTTTATAGGAGGCCTGCGTCTTCGTGCATCTTTGCCTCTCCTTGGAGCGTGCAGATATTCCCCGCTTTGTGGAAAAGGTTTCAGTCCAGGAAGCCACAGGGAACTCCCCATCGCTCTGCTCTTCTCCCCGAGCCAGTAACATCACTCTAATCAGCACAAAGTGCAGCAGCAACCTGCAGCTCCCCAAGGCAGGAGGGGGAGACCACGGCTCTGACAGTGCAGGGCGGGAAGGTTTCCACACCCCGTGCAATTTTCTTGGACAATTCGGAGCTCAAACACAAAGACAGATGGTAAAACACAGAGCAGCTTGAGGCTGAGCTCGCACTTCCCTCTGTTAGCGCATGCAGAGAGCTGCAGGGCCTTTGAAGGACCTTTCAGCTTCTACTGAAAAATGAGTCCCTGTCATGGGGACAGCACAAAGTATGTATGTTAAATATCCTTAACACTGCCATCTCTTTGGTATTTTTCAAGCTCTAAATTCTGTGGGTACAAAAATTACTTAAACTAGGTTCTCAATGGATTTTCTAAAATTAGCAAAAAATAATTTTGAAGACAAACAGAAAGGAAATCTGCAGTGTAAAGGTTGAATGTTTGGTATAAATAAACAAGCACTAACAGATTCTTGTAAGACAAAACCCCTGAGCATTTATAAAAAAAGAAAGCTCTATCTAATAATAACATATCACTAGGTAGGTATCTTTTCACTTATCTTGTTTCTTCCCTTAGAGCTATGGAGTTGCGCAGCCAGTGCTTACAAATATGACCACTTTCCCTTGCAACCAACCACTTCCCACCTCCTTCCCAAGAAGCTGGGAAGGTCCATGCCGTAACAGAGAGTCCTGTCACCATCCACAGCACCTCAGCACTTCATCCTATGCAAACTATACAGCTTGAAGGTCATCATCATAAAAAAAAAAAAAAAAAAAAAAAAAAAAACACCACACCACACACACACACACACACACACACTGAGAGAAGTATTTAACTCCCCAGCTGCAGATTTTACCCTATTTCTGAAAGCTTTCATGACAGTTCTCTTAAAAGCAACTTTTATGCTTTTCTGTCCCCTTTTCAAAACTAACGTACCTTATCCCATTGCTAACAAAGAAAATGCATTTTACCACATTTATGATGTCAATATTTACCCAGCAAAACATTCTGAGCCAGTCCTTATCTCACAAATAACACTGGCCAGGGCTCCAAAAGCTGCAGTCAGCAGGTAAGAGCTGCACTGAGTTTTCTGTCCCCATCTCAGCAACCAAGAGAGTAGCTCACATAGGTGAACACTATCTTTTTAATATTCTAGTAGGAGTTTGGGGATGCACCCTAGTAAAACTTCACCCTTATTAACTGTTCTTTCAGGATGTTTAAAAGCACAAAAGGTCTAAACTCAACAAGGCAAGATTCAGCTTTCCAGGTTTCAATAAAGCTATGCCAATATTCCATACAAACTGTAAGTATGACTGTCAAAGCTAAGTAATAAAGTCTCCCAAATCCCTGTTAAAGTGATGAAAAATCACAGGCTCTATGGTGGCATCAATTTTCTCTTGGGAAGGCTGATGTGACCATGAACATGGGGTATGTTGGGTTATTATTTTAGGGTTATATATAAAACAGGTTAGTGGAAACAGCTGATAAAAATGGCTTTTTTAACATCTTTGTGTGTCAATTAAAAATACAGCAATTGGAACAAGGGCACTTGCTACACACAGCCCAAATTCTGCTCTCCTGGTACAAAGCAGACGCACAGGACTGGATGCAGCAACGCCAGTTTTAAATCATCAAAGATCAGGGCCAGCGCGTGCGGAGCTATTGCTGCTTCACAGATGACAGAAAGACACCATGACATTTTCCTGACAGGGCAATTTCCTACTAGTGCTTGTCAGCACGCCTTATATTTATATCTCTGATGTTAAATAAAACTGGTTTTGACTGGTTATATGAAGTTAGTTGTTTGTGTTCAGCCTCCCCCTGTAAGCTTACATTTGCTGAAGTTAAAAGCGTAACTAAACAAAACGCCAATTCCGACGCTCTTCACACAGTTTTTCTTTCCTAAGGAAAACAAACCGTCCTTCCCGGCATTCCAGCGTCTCTGTTGCCCCCTTGGCACAAGCAGAGCGAGGAAGGTGTTTCTGGAAGCGCAGCAACGGGAACCCAGTGGCAAAGGCAGCGAGTCGAGGTGGGTTAAGGATCATTCATGCAGGGAACACTTCGCACGTTCCCCTGCACATCTTTACTCAGGGTGCCTGAAGACACTTCAGGGACCTTTTCCACACCAGGTAAGTCTGTGCTGTCCCCCATCTTCAGCTTTTGTCCTACAAACAAGGTTTCTCCTCATTTCTCAGTCCAAAACCAGAAAACATCCATTTCTGGTGAAGAATTCTAAACATTTTCCTAGAACTACGAGTAACACCAGGGCCTTTGACACACATTTACCAGAAGATATTGCTCTCGGATCTTCCTGCTAGGAATAACTCTTGCTTGCCTTGCCCATAATGCAGTTCAATACACTCAGCTTGCCAGGAAATACATGTTTGTCTAACCAGAAATTTACTGCCGTATGCTCCTACTGCTAACGATCAATAAACTTTATGATGCCAATGACTCAATCCCAGATGCTTCTCCTATCAGGGCCACGCTCCTCTGCACCAGCCTGTTCTAGAATTAGCCCACAAGGAATAAAGCTCCTTGGCACTGCCAATATCTGCAGAGTTCAATTCCTTGCACGCTTATTTGGGGGAAAGCTGAGGCAGGACTGAGGAAGGATTGAGGCAAGCTAATGATGTTCAAGACTTGCACACTAACAATTAGTGTTTCATCTTCAGGACTGAACAATACCTTGTATTTTGTCATGAGATTTTTTATTTATTTATTTTAAACTGTCTTGCTAGGTCAGTAAAAGAGCTCAGCCTGTCTGCAAGCTTACGCTTTAAGCTTCCAATTACTGAATAAGTTCAAGTTCCTGAGCTAAATAACTCACAGGTATCATTTATTTTACACTGCAAACTCCACAAGGGTCATCAGTCCTAGATCTCAGGAATCACGTCTAGAAATGACAGCTGAAATGGTAGTTTCTCAATAGATTAATTCTGTATTGTTTTTTCTTCTCATACTCTCATACTATAAGACTTGGGAAAAATGAAAGAAGCCAAATCTCCTGAAAGAAAGTTTGAAATTTGATTGCAGAAATTTATAAACAATTCAGGAATCTTGAAGAAGTATCCTAGTCTAGAAAAGCATTCTGCATTCTAAGTTTTATTTTCAACCTATAAAAGTAAGTTTACAATTTGCAAGATCACAAAGCTTTTGAACCAAAACTTTGATACAGAAGTTACCTGTCAAAATGCTACTAACAGTATTAATACTGTAGGATATATTTGAAAACACTGACAATATTTACTTTGGGTTCATGCCATATAAACTTAGAGATCTTGTTTATACAGGTTGTCTATACATGCAAACACATAAATACCCATAGACAGGAATCTACATAATCCCAGAGTTGAGTTAAATTTGAGCCACACCTCATGGCTTACTCAGAAGCTATTTAAAGCACAGATGAGATTGCCCAATCTAGTTCATATAACTATCATGTGTAATAGCACAACACAATGCCCTTAGGCTCATCAGTTTCCATAAACACCTGAACTGATGATCCTTTTCACAAAACTAGATCAGCACAAACATCCAGCTCCACACTGTTCTTTGTGCAAGTTTCTCGTTATTTAATTTTTTATTGCAAAATGATTTTACTCTCACACTCCACAGTCAGAACTGAGAGTTGATTTCTCTCTCATCCTTCATCATTATCACTTTGTTCACGACTGCTGTGGTGCCTGTTTCCTCATCTACTTTCACACCTTTCATGCATGAAGGTCAAAGTGAGTGCTGGATTTTACTCTAACATTGCAATTAATTAACCACTTCTGTGAGGAGCAGCGAGCCCTGCCCACGGCACCTTGTTTTACCTTTGTGAAGCAGATGAGACTCTCACGCTCACAGACACTGACATTCCCAGCAACTTTCTACTTACCCCAGCACAGAGCCACAAGCCGTGGCAGGGCTGAAGGCAGCACGTTCATGCTTTCCATACAGACAAGCGGGTTGAACACAGTAAGGGGGCTCCCACGAGCAGCAGGATATCAGGGAACACATTAAATTCTTTCCTTCCTCATTTCCTTAAGCCCGTTCCAGTCTAGTTTTTAGCCTTTATCTCTCTCTAAACAGTAGCTCTTCCTAACCTTGGCTCAAACACCATAAGCTCTCAAATATTTGTCCTAGACTTTTGTCTGTAACGCGTAGAAACCTAAAAAGGAACTTAACTGTTTACTTTTTTCTTATAAGACATTATTTATCCTTCAGTTTTTAAATGAGCTGGCTATTTCGGGGATTAGACTTTTTTTTTTTTGTAAGAGGACTTATGCATTTTAATTCATTCATAAGCCTTATAAGCATGTGCAGATATATCCTACAACATAAAAGCTCATTTTGTACCTAAATCCACGTAACATATGTAAAGGTAATAACATAATTAAGCACTCAAGGTTGGAAAGGAGAACAGCTACTATTAAAGATGTATTTATCCACAGCTATCATGCAGTGGTCTCCAAAACAGAAGTCATTCCATCTTCTGGAAAAGCAGCCTTACTTCTCCCTTCCACACTCCCCATATTGCTACTTCTCTGATATTACAGTTGGTGAAAGTGGGTAAAAGACACGGGTTGTTGCAAAAAACCTTTGAAAGTAAAAAAACCTTTGAAAGTAAACCTTTTTTCCCTTTTAGTAAGTAATTAGAATGTCATAATCATAATTAGTACATAAAAGCAATTTACCTTGAGTGGATTGGTCAACAGGTTTTCTTTTCCTGCTATGGCTGTTATAATTCAGCCTCAGCTCCTGACTATATTCATTCAGAGTTTCTCTGGAGTCGTAAGATTGCCGCTGCTTTCTCCCATCCTCGCTTTCATCCGAGGAACTGGTGTAAGTTAGATCCACTTCATGTTTAGCTTTAGACAGTGGCTGGTAGGGTTTGCAGTCCATCTGCTCCATCTCTGACTAAATAGGCTTAGAGTCATGAAAACAAGCAACTGGAATTCCTTAAGGAAACACTCCTGGAAAAAAAAAAAAAATCAAATATATGAGAGTCATTTCAGCTATATATAAATATTCAGCTCATAAAGATCAAATTTTATTTTTAGTCAATATAAGCCAATTGAATTGAATTTATATCACTGCTAGTCAGGAAAGAATGTGGACATATTTTATTGCCTTTTTTTTTTTTTAAATGATATTAAAATAACATTAACTTCAGGAAGAAAACCCAAACCTGAATCCTATGCATCATCCTACTAGACCTAACAACAACAGTACTTCATGCACGGAACATATTACAGAAAACCACCGCGACTGAGCACTTGTTCCATCTCTGAAGGGGGCACATTTCTCTTAACGACATCACCATCCTGCATCTTTTCAACCACGAGGCCTGGAGCCCAGGAAGTTGGCCCTTCTGAGGCGTTTTACTGCAAACCAAGCACAGGACCCCGTGCCCGTGGCGGCTGCCTTGGCTCGCGCTCCGCAGCTTCCAGCAGGAACCCGGCGGGGCGAGTGCCGGGGAGCCCCACGGCAGCCCCCGACGTGTCCCAGCCTCCCCCGGCCACAGCCCAGCCCTCTCCTCAGGGCCAAAAACTGAACTCTTCTCTATGCTAGCAGACCCCATTCCTCTCAAGCAGTGGTGGCTGCATCAGTGCCTAGGACCACAGCCACGAGGCTGAAGGAGATCTACCCGAGCCCATGTGCCATGTTCCTCCCTGTCTTGGACCGGGACCTTCTCACCTCCGAGGGGACCTTCCCGCAGGAAACCTGGGAACAAGCACACAAAGGGCAAATTCAGGAATACAGCAAGCGTTTCACGGCTGTGCGCACCCCGAGGAGCTTAATACAGCTAAAACTGTGTGGAAAGCCTGTGGGAAGCAGAGGAAACAGCACCTGATCAAGGGCTGCAACATCAAGGAGAGCAAGTTGAAACCTCCTTGCAGCAAGGTGGGACTGAGAGCACCCGGGTCAGTAGGGCAGCTCTTGGGGAGGAAGAGAGACCTCACAGAGCATCACAGTAGCCCCCTGGTCCCTGGGACACCCACCAAATGCTTCAGCATGGAGCCCCATGCTCCTTCGATGGGCCACCTGTCTGAATAGCAGGTAATTAGACGCAGTAAAACCTCAGTATGGCAATTCTGCACCCTCAGCCTTTAGAAAAAAAAAAGAAAAAAAGAAAAAAAGAAAAAAAAGCCTCCTGAAAGACAACCATGTTTTTCCTCCAGCTGTGCCACAGGAAGAGAGGGTGCAATGCTTTGAGGCTGAACTCTGCCAGGTGCAGCCTTTACCTTGGTTCCCATCTTATTTGGAAATGGCAGCACAATAAACACTGCTCCAAAACGCCGGGATAAAGCAGGAGTTGAAAGAAGGCTCCCTGCACCCTTGTCCAGGTTCTTTCAAACCACCAGCATCCAGCTGATCGATAGCGAGCTGGCCTTGTCAGCAAAACGATGAAGTCTCATCAAAGCCTGCAGTCCCCTAAGTGACCTTTCCCGCAGCGCCTTAATGCTCTCCCCTCGTCGAGGATGGCTCTCTCCTGCCTTTTCCATCGGCGCTCCGTCAGGGAAGGGCTTAACGATATATACACATATGCATATACACAAATAAACATATAGTTACCTCGGCACCTAACAGCACACATAATTCTGAAGTGTACTTTAACCCCACGGACTAACCAGCGGTGCAAAGGCTTCGTTCGCACTGAAGTCTGGTTCTTACTGGGGATATCTTGAGCATCGTGCAGCCAAAGAGGGTGTCCTGCAAGTACAGGACTGAAGCCATTAAGTCCTCCAAACTCTTTTTTGTCTTTAATGTGGAATGTCTTTTGTCTTTAATGTAACAACCACATTAAAATGTAGAATTAAAATGAATTGTAGTTGTACTGCCAAAATATAACCAGAAAACAGCTGCAGACTGCAGACACCTACAACCTAAGTTCAGAGACAGCTTTCTGTAGTTCTATTTCTCATTCTCAGAGGGCTCTTCAAGCAAGAGCCAGGCTCAACTGCACATCTGCACAATTCTCTCATTTCCTGTCTTCAACATATACTCTTATCTGAGGGTTAGCAATTGCTCATTACTTCTCCAGACCAGGGATTCCTGAAAATGAACTACTAAATAGTAATTTCCACTCCAGTTTGCTGAAGGCAAAAAACCCAAGAACTTCATTCTAAAATATGAAACCATAAAGAATGAAAAATAAAACCAGGGAAAACTGAAACTCTTGAAACCTTTAGGAAAGGTAATATCAAGAGAAATAAAGGCGGGGGAGGACAGCTAAGCTTGTATAGACCAACAAGACCATCACCCCCAAACCTTAGCTCATGTTTTACAAGCAGAAGTTGTCCTTACTCTACCATTAAAGCTTTCTGCTATATCAGCTATGCAAATGCAATTAGCAGCTCTCAGGCACAAACCGTAGGTTTAAACACCTTCCCTGGAGGATTTGTGGTTTTTCAGCCTACAGGTAGATTACACTTGTCCATACATTTGTATTCCTCATAGTGATAGATGCAAGAGGGGTAATATTCATTTTAATATTTAATGGTCTTCATTTAAAATGGCAAGCCTGGAAGTGAACTGAAGAAGCATGAGTTATGTCAACTGTTCAATGGCAGCACATAATTCTCGGCCAACACGTGGGCTTTTACTTGGGGAATTGCTGCTCACTATAAAATCCTGCGAGTTCTTATTGTTTTCCTCCTGGAAAGCAGCTGTTGGATTCTCATGAGCATGAGTCAATGGTTCTAGGAGGAGAGTTTAAGAATGTTAACTTGCTAGTTCAAGGTGATGTGGACTACCCACTGAATTCAAAATGTTCTGAAAAGCTTAAGTTAAACAATTACTTGATCTGTAAAATTTGATAATTATCAACAATTATTTATCATCATATAAATTCCAATAACACTAACACCATGACGAGTATATTGAAGCATTCCGATATCTGCAAGCTTTGACTAGAAATGCTGCTGCAAGGGATGAAAGTGGGAGCTAAGCTAAACTAACCAAATGCTTGACACCTACAGAGCATGTGGGCAGGGCACCTGATGTCTCTGCAACCTGGTTCCTCACTGCAAAAGAGGGATGATGCAGAGCAAGAAGTAAAGCAAGTCTGGGGTGTGCAAGAGTGCAGACCGAGCTGCAGCAGCACCGTTCCCGTACGGCCCTTTCAGCAGTCTCTTCCCTCCAGGAAGGATGGACGGGCTCAGTCCACGCTCTTATTGATGGATAAAACGGGACAACGACCCAATATAAGAAGGGGATCCCCCCCTCCACATTCAAGTACATCTCGAACAACTAAGTGTCGCCCCACCACAGAGCATGCTCCCACTAGACACTGGATAAAGTCTTAAAATACCTTTCAGTAAAGGTGGCCTCTAAATTTATACTTACAGATTTGGTGTTAAAAGGTAAACTTTGCATTTTAAAAAACTAAAATTAAAAAAGTTGAATTACCAAATTTTCACTTGAAAAAATGCAGTTTAATCTTGGAACTCTTCTGAACAAAAGGGGAAAACTGCATCATAATATAAAGACAAGATTACAGTTATGCATATACATATACACACACACAGTTTTCTCTACTACTCTTAAAATATTTAGGTCTATATTACACACACACACACACACACACACACACACAATGTAAAACTATCCGTTATCTTACAGTTTAAAGTGAGGTTTATGTAGAGACACATATGAAAAATGGAATCTTAACTACACTTAGTAATAACCAGGCACTGCCTTTTATAAGGTACAGTGAGAAAACCACTGGGCTGCCATATAGCAACTAGTGTATTTACTTATATATGATGCAAAAACTGAATTGTGCTTTGGCTATTTGTTGGTAAAGCAAACTATATGGCCAAAAAAAAAAAAGAAAAAATTATTGCAATGTCTCTTTTCCAACTGTGTGCTTAGTTAAGAAGAGCCAATAAGCCCTAATTAGCAACAATGTAATTTTTAAAACCCAATTTAGTAGATAATAGACTACAAAAATGGAAAATAACATGCTCCACATATGTTATTAATTTTTGAGACACTAATTTAATTTTTGTAGCATCAGGTTAGCACATCAGGACAATGAACAACACATCAATACTGTAGGATATCAAAAAAAAGAAAAAACACCTGAAAAGTATTAAGTTATCTGTCTCTGATATTAGGATGTTTTGGTAATATTATTTAAAATATGAGCTTGGAATTTTAGCTATATTTTCTCTTTTTTTTTTTCTCTCTTTTCTTTAAAAGAAGAGGTCTTCACTGAACACTCAGCCGAGTACTCATGGACACATTTAAGTGTAAGAAATCGTTTAAGCCCCATTACGTTTGATGAAACATAAAAGCTGTGATCAGTTGATGTTACAGTGAACAAGGGCACAAAAAGGGAATTTCACTGGTAGGTTTTAGTTCTTTCTGATAGTATTTTTACACTTTCCTTGGCATCTCTTAAAGCAAGATTCCACTAAATGCTGCCAAGTGCCTCATGTGGTATTAGCAATTTTCCACATGCAAAAACAGCAAAAAGAAACACAAAACAAATCTCCAGAACAAAACACTGAAGCTCCCCAAGTAAACACAGACTAATGGGACACGGTATCTTGCCCATCATCAGACCCTCCCCGGCCTTCCCTACTCCTCAGCTTTACGTTGCTTGCAATATGCTCATATTTAGATTGATGACCTTTCTTGAGGCAGGCATCTTCATTTATTTTTGCTACATTAAGACTTTTAGATTCTTGTAAAATAAAAGCAGTATCTTTAATAATTCAGTATCATGTTGATTTCCAGGATGGGCTCAAAATGCCAGCATACATATACCGGGTCCATGAGCCGCACTTTAATATCCAATAAGTTCACAAATAGCTGAACAAATTATGTCCCAGTGTGCAAGAACTTCCACTTATGAAGCCACCATTACTCACTGCCCCAGGACACGAACTTCTCACCATTTTCCTCACTTTACTTGACTTCTGCTCTTCTACTGGAGAAAGAAGTACCATTAATTATTAAAAATACCAATTTTGACATGAGCTAAGTTAAAACTTAAAAAGCTTCCCTGGCATTTGAAGTACTTTTTGTGAGAAGACCTGACTGGTTTCACCCCTCCTGAGACTTCTGACCACAGGGCTGGCATCCACATCACCTCCATCTGAAGTATCCCTCAGTTTGTCATCCGCACACGTGGCACCCTTGCGCCTCAGAACCATCTTACTGCTCCCCTTCCTCTTGCTTTGATGTCTGTCAAAGCACTCGGTGTCTTCAAGTGCCACTGTTCTGACAAGCAGACCCTCCCAGTGGACTTGTACTATATAGCGTGGCTCCCAGACGTGTGATTATTTGAGCTGGTGTCAGCTTGATTTTCTTTCTGTTCATGATAGGGCTATGATCTTGCAGGGCTGAAATTACTGCTGATTTGTGCCTTGATGCAGCCCCTTGAGAACGGGCTTGTATCAGCGTGTCACCTATGAAAAGGTACACGTGAATCCTCGGAGATCTCACCAGTGGAACCTTTGTTCTCATTTCAATAGCGGATCTTTTGTAACGAATATCTGCTAGAAATTTCTCCTACACGTAGCAAGTCTTCTGTAACGAAAGTTGGAAGCATATTATGCATGTATCCAATTTTACCAGTCAGAGCTGTGGGAGCCTTCCTGCCAGAGATGAATTTAAGACAGGCTCTCTCTCTCTCCCCAACCTTATGCTTTTTGCAAACCGAATATCTCATTTTCTTCACAAAGACAGAGCATAAGGCTGTGCTGCCAGCAAAGAGTAGGAAGATGCCTTAGCTGTATGTCTAAATGCTCACCTACACAAGGAAACATAACAGACTAAATACAGTGAAGCCTCTAGTATACTTGCAGAATACTACCCTTTTACACCATGGAATTCTTGTATTTGCATTTGGAAACAAGAATCAATTTCCATTATTGTTTGGACACCATGCACCTCTTTCAGATTCCAAAGTTCCTGTGCATCAGCATCACAAACTTTTCTGCATTCTCACATTACAAGCAGCCTCTTCTCTATATGTCGGGTATTTTTGCCCACAATCTGTCTTCAACAAAAACACAGTAGTAAGTAGGCACGGGCAGACAGCAGAGTGCACAGACACAGGAGATTCAGCAATAGTTATTATGGCTTTATCAAAAACTTGACTATTTAATGTTTCTATACTAGGTTGCTTTCTTTTTGTGTGTGTTTTTCTTTTTCTTTTTTTTTTTTTTTTAAGCTAAGTATACCATAGGAATTCAGACATTCAATGTTGAACAAGAACTTGTTCAATGAATGCATGGAAAAAGAACAAAAAACCCTGCCGCACTTCAGCAATTGCACTAATACATGAGGACGTTCTGATGTGTGGAAAAAGCTCTAACCCACATTGAAAAGGAATCATTTCTAGCCAGGACTGCCCCCTTCTTCAGATACAGACTGTTGCACCTACTGAACTACACAAAGCATCTTCTCGCTAAGCCCACTTAAACTGCTACACAGGATTTAAATAAATAAATCAATCAATGAAGGGTTGCCAGCTTCTTAGTTTCCCTCTTACCTAGGGCTTCTCAGCACAGCACAACTGACACCAGATATTGCCCTTTCTCCTAGCCTAGGAACGACAAACACCAGTGGTCTTCTCAGAATATGCTAAGAGGCAAATTATTTGGCAGTCGGTATTCTCCAATATCGCAAGTGTGCCCCACTGATTCTTACTACTAAAGGAGCAGCTTTCAATGGAAGTGTCTAAGGAACCAAGTGTTCCTACCTTGCCCTCCAGGTACCGGAGGAAGATGAACCTCCAGGAAACAGGCAGCGACCATCAGCGGAGGGCAGGATGGCTGCGACAGCTCGGTTTGGAGCAGTGAACCAAGTTCTTAAAAGGCTACGCTCTTTATGGCCTTTTATCGCACGCTTACCGTGTCACCGCAACCACTCTGCTAAAGCACTTGCCATACGCTCTCCTTGGCATGAGTGAAATGACAACGTGGAACTTTGTTCCCTTTCTTCAGCTCTAAAAAGTCATAGGAAGGAGGCAGAAAGGATGAAAACAAAATTGTGGCTTTTGCCTGCTCTGTGTGTATGTGTGTGTAGTATTACACACACATTTCTGTTCTAGCTGCATTAAAGCCAAGTCAGAACCATTACCCTGGCCTTAACGCGAGCACCGGCTGCTCTCTGTGCATCACCTCTCCTCAAGGATGCTGAGCAGCAGCAATTCAGTTCATGTGAATGTGATTTTTACACTGGAAGAAGCAGGGCACTGTAACACATCCACCTGTGAAGCTGCATTTCTTTCATGAGCAAGAGAAGTGCCACTCACCCTCCTCAGGGTGGGATGTTAACTTCTTCGATAACTTGGCCTTGAAGTATTTCAAGCTGTGTTTCAACCCAACAGCAACATGGATAACACACTTAGGAATTAAAAGTCCTCCTTTATCTATTTGGTAAAGGGAAAGGAAGAAGTCGGTATTTCAGAGGAAGTGTGTGGCATATAAAACGTGAAAGAGTGACTTATGAATTTATTACTCTCTTTTGGGATGACATCCAAACATGGTTCACAAAGTTCCAAAATTAATTAGTTGACCAGAATGCTGAGTACGTTCATCTCCCTGATGAGTTTGAACAGAGGCAGACATGAGCAATTGAATTTTTATAGCATAAATATCTCGGCTGAAATCTGGAGGGTAATCAACATTATCATATTTACTGATAGTCATTAAGGTCCTCAGGTAATGAGCACCATGTGTTTCGCAAACTCCAGCTTGCTATCCTGGGCTGATCCGCGTTTTGCAAGGGAAATTTCCAGGCTAGAAGGACCAGGCAGCGTTCAGCAATACTCACATGCCTTCTTATAGCAGCACGTCCAAAATAAACCTAACGTCCCATACAAGTTTCACTGCCTGTACATACAGAAAAGGTAAACAAATTTGCTTGAGATACTGGCATTTATAATATCACAAAACAAAAACAAAAATGCATATCATTAATGTACTGTCTGCAGTGACTGGATCAGAAAGCAGCAGTAATACCTGCTTAGTGATCTATGTGGCTGACGCTGACAGGATGTTAGCAAATGAACATTTATTTTCCTATCAGAAATTCAACGAGTAAACTGCATCAATCCATATGTTTAAGCATTATGTAAATACTGAAGCACGCGTCCCTCCTGCTGGAGGAGGGAGCATCCACAGAGAAGAGACACAAACGAAAGGAACGTCGCCTCGGAAGGAGGACCACGCGGGTGCTCCCCACGCAGAGGTGATGGCCCTGCCACGAGCTCTGCTTATTCCAAACCGCTTCCCTAGAGCCGGCTGAGAGCTCTTGGCCAGGGAAGGTTAGTCCCGACTGAGCCGCACGTTAAGCGCTGAGCTTCACGGTCACTTCAGATTTTGTAATTCAGAGGGTTTTTTTTAGCGGGATTAGGTTCATCTCAGCAGAGATGCACAGATTCCTAAGAAGTTAAGGTCTCCCAGATTTAAAATAAATAAATAAGTAAATCCAAGTTAATCGGCAGAAACAGCCTAATCAGATTAAGGTTGTGAACTCTGGACTACCACAGGGTTCTCCAGCAGCTCAGCAAGCTTAATCTACAAGTGGATAATATGATACAAAGCATTTCTATTAAGTATTCCCTTGCAAGACACTAAATCTATCATTTCGGTAAGGGGAATAAATATCTTCGTTAAATCTAAAAAGAGATTTGGTGAAGACCTTTAAACGTGCCATCAAGGACTATGGTTGTTGCAACATTAACCTTTTTTCCTCACAATACCTTCAAGTATTAAAAATCATTATCGTTTGAAGTAACATAATTAACCAAATGGTTTTTTAAAAGAAAATTTTGATGTGTTTCCTCCATACAGCAGCTTCCCATATTAATAACCGATGTAAAATAAGATTACAGAAGCCACATTTCCATGATGTGTGTGCCAAAGACTCCTCCTCCTCCTCCTATCTGTGCAGCCTGGGAATCATTTGAATTCCTCCAGTATTTTGTGTGTCCTTCTACATCCCTCCTTACACACCAGAGGTTTCCAAGCTCTTTCCTCTCACTCCCTAATCCTAGGGCAAGACAAGACCCTAACCCAGGGCTAGACAAGTGCCCTGCCTCTGACACTGGTACCAACCACGCTTGTACTTAGGGTCCGACTGTTGAAGCAGTAAGTGCTGCTGTTTCACGAAAGCACGAATGCCAAATGTCAACAGTCATACACCAACAAATATCCTCAATTTTTCTACTGCATTAGAGATTTAAAAGAACACAAGTTAATGCTACTATCATTTCCAAGGGCTTCTTTTCAATGGCAAATGATACATTCCAATGCTGGGCACTCCTAACAAGCAAAACCCAATGCTAAAAGAAGCTGCTATAAAAAACTACCAGCTCCTCTGGATGCAAGTGCCAGGATCACCTCCCAACTCAGTCCTCAAACCAGGAAATAAAATCACATTAAAGGCAAAACATTAAGGTTCACTAAAAATTGATTTCTCCAACATCTATTAGCTTCATTGTTTACTATGAAATATTTTGAAGAAAATACACTGCTTCACCTTTATCCATATGGTAGTAAAGCCCACAGGTCGTTCAGATGGCCTGCATGGCTACACAAGCTGTTTGGAATATTGGACAATACTCCAAATTCCAGCTATCACATACTCTAATAGAGGTTAATTTTTGCCTATGCTTCCCCTGAAAGGGCGACAGGAACTCTGCCTACCAGTTTGGAGATCTATCTTAAGCCCTGCAGAAAAAGCATTAAAATTTCATGGAAGCTAATCAGGCTATTCATGCATAATCCAGCTCCATTGACAACAAAACAAGCTGTATCTGGAGAACATCAATTCTGGAACATAAATGGACAGGCTTCAAAGTTTGCATTTGCCATTTGGATAATGGAGAGTGTGCAAAAGCATCAGTTATTTCTAAAGCATTCAAACTATGCAACCTCTGCAAAGCTCAGGCAAGGAAGAGGCTGGTCCTGGCCTTTTCCTCCACTTGGAGGCACAGGATCCATCTCCCACAGAGCCCAGAGTGACAACAAGGAGCCAAACTGGCTCTGTGGTTTTCTGGGTGACCCTTGCAAGGAAAGTGGGGAGAGGTTTTCCTGCCTGGCACACCGAGGGCTCCGTTAGCTTGCAGCAAAGTGATTTTCAGGCACGTAAAGCACCAGAAAAGACAAATAACAATCCTCCTTTTGATCCAGGCCTCCAAAACTGTGGGCGTCTCTACCACGAGCTACACTGATCAACATCAAAAAGAACCCTGATTTGGAATAAATAGCGCCAGTACGCTGCTCTAAAGAAAAACATGGAGTTGAACATGTGTATTTGTATATTAATGACTATACAAACAATATGTCATTGGCCAAATATTTTTCTTCTGACTATAAATCAGTACTCACATTTTTCCACTCATGTTTCATAAAAATGCCTTGAGTATCTATTAGATTGATTAATTTTTCCTAGTCTTGCAGAAAACAAAAACATTTGTCTGAATTCTCCCAACAGTTTGTAGTCTGTAGCACTATTTCAAATCTGCAATAGAAAAACAATCCACCCCCTAGAAGATCTTCCTCCTTTGACTCACTCCTCTGCATGCTGGTTTGTAGGCCTACTACATAGTCTATCT
>JAVCKT010028136.1:9989-22951 GCA_032273925.1 Rhynchotus rufescens | reverse complement strand
CACACATCATGAGTAGTCAAAACTTTTTTTTTTTTTTTTTTTTTGAGTTTGGTTAGATTGGAAATTATAGTACGGTATCTTGCAAAGTTCTGTCACAACACGTGCTTGAGTTCTTGGCTACTTTCCCTAGAAGGCAGCTTATCACTGACTACCGGGATGAAGAGCTTCATGTGGGCTTTCAGAGAGCACCCAGACCCAGTCACCAGCTCCTGCTGCATGTTTGCATTTAAATAAACCACCAACCCTACACAAACAGAGGACTGGATGCAGAGCTCCCTGAAGTATATAGGAGAGCTTCTGTTAGCTCCAAAGGAATTTGGTGCAAGCATATGGTGAAAGTGAGGAAGCCACCTCTCCAGCCTCAGACAGTTTGCAGGAACAGACGGTCCAAGGGAGTTAGCTAAGCAAACACGTGGAATGGACTCCGTAAATAAAACTGCTGGGTGGATGGAGGTAGGCGATGAAGGGGGATGAAAGGCAAAATTTATCGCTTGCAATCTGGAAGACAGCTTTCACAACCAAAGTTAGAAGGTTTAGTCTTGTGGAGGGCAGCGTATAAAGATATTGGCAGCTGGGAAGGAGCATGAAAGCAGAGTTAGACTTAACCATCAGCAAAATGTGGGCACTGGGGCCTGGGGTAAAAACAGTTCGATGCCACTAGCCATGTAACAGGGTTATTTTCTCTCTCTCTCACACTTCCACAGCACGTAGTATGTGAGAGGCAGCTAACGATGACATGAAACAGTATCAGAGCCTTTTTCCCCTCCACCACCTTAGAGCAAGAATATATGATAATCTCTCTGGAAAGCAAGTCTCCAGCTATCTCCAAGAACAATAGATGCTTGTAAGGCATCCAGTGAAGTCAGAATAGCTGGAGGCTGCAAGGAACATAATAACTTTTTGTGCTTGCATAGTATTTCATTTCAGACTGATCTGAGTGTGAGACAGGAAGTAACCAGATTTTTTTTTAATTGGCTACTTTTCAAGATTTTTGTTTTTCTGTTTTTCTTTTTTTTTAAACAAGGCTTGCAGTCCTAATTATCACACCGCTAAGAGCAGGATGGTGCTGCGGAAATAGTGGGTCTCTTGTGGATGCTGCAGGGAGCTTGGGAACAGAGCAAGGAAGCAAAGAGCGAGCCGCGGGCGGCGGGAGAGGATTTAAATCACCATCCTTCCCTGCACAGCGTAAGGAGGAAGCTTTTGGAGCAGCCAAAATTTGCGCCACGAGGCTGTAAGCAGGAATTCAGGCTGCACCACGCTGCTCTGACGGGAGCAGCCCTCTGCAAATCTTCAGGTGCAGCATTTGGAGCATTTGCACTCCTTTCCGCCACTGAAAATTGCAGGCTTTGCTATGAGTACTGGGGAGGAAAAATATATGTGATAAAGACTGTCACAGAAATTCATGGGACCTGATTCTTCATTGCCACGCCTGAATTCACTGTAGGAGATGATCCTTAATATTTAAGATATATTTTGAGATCTGTCTAGCTACGGAAACAGATCTCTGCCTCCCTTAGCCTGCCTTAGAAAAGGGATGATGTTACTATATCTCACTCAGGCTCGGAGGAGGTCCCTAAAATACTGTGCTCTGCCCTACGGCGTGGCCAAGATCATGCCAAATTTTACATCAATATCATTCTGTACTGCATGTAATTATGTGTCATATAGGCTTGGATTTGAGGAGGGTTTTGAGCAGAGAGGGTTTGTTTATGTATTTTTTATTTTCCCTTGGAAACCTGTGAATTTTCTTTTATTAACCTGTACAGGTAACAGATCTAATGTATAAATCATATACTAAATTATATGTGCTGGGAAGCATTTTCAGCACTCTCTAGGAAGGAATCATTTATGACAACCCAAATTAGCTGGAATTAGTGTGAAGCGCAGGAACTGGACATTGTGTTTAATTCAAGGTCCCATTCTCAGACTGCCACCCGCCTTTGGGGCATCGGTCTTGTGCGAATACTTGGAGGGAGTCGGAGTGCAGGAAGGAGCTTTGATTGGAAAGCCAACTAACTGAAGTTGTGACATTTAAATCAGGATGTGAGTTGCTCTATTTTTCCCCTTGAATGGTTTAAACTGTAGCTTCCAGCAAAAGCTGGATGTGCTTTTGTGCACACGTGTGTGTGCTTTTGTGAGGAGCAGAGGTGCCGCCTTATGTATTGCATGGATGTGCACGGCACTACTGGTGCTTGGGAAAATTTTTATCAGAATATCATTTATTTCAGCTTCAAGACAGGAAAAATAATGCAGCGAATATTTGCAAGAGGAATGCAAAAGGCAAAAGTAGAGGTATTCGATGGGATTAATTTCCTCTTACAGTTGTCAGATTTGACAGATTTTGTGGAAATCTGAGTAGTTATGTGTAGAGAAGAATATGCCTTTCACCTTCTTCTCTCTCTTCCCCTCCATAGCATACTTGTATTACCTGAACATCCAAATGTGAGGGCACACACTTGGAACAGGAGACTGCTGAACTCTGGTCCCTTCTCTCTCTGATGTGGATTTTTGCAAGGGCCTATAGCTGCTGAGCTTTAGGGTATTTTGGATATTCACCCTCTCTTTTCTTGACATTCTTTCACTCAGGCTAAAAATACTTGAATATGTAGAGTAAAAAAATATGCAAATAACTTGGAGCAGAAACTGCTACTCAGCTACTGCTGCCATGTAAGTACCAGTTATTCTCATCTTGTCTGAGCTGATGAGTATTTATCCTTTTTATTAGTCTTATTCTCCATTTTGTGCTTTTAAATCTTCCCTTTCTCTGTTGTCCCACCACAATACTTTATAGCTGTCTGCAAAAATAGGAAATAAAAAAAAAAGGAAAACAAATGTATACCCCTATCCACTCTGATCTTGAGCATTTTAGTCCAGCTTGGGTTTGCTCCATGCCCTCAAGTGACTGTGATTTTCCTGCCTACCTTTCCAGAGGTAAGGTAGGTTCCAGGGAACCTTCCTTCAAGCCTGGTACGCAAGAGCTAATCCATACTCTTTCCCAGGATTTCCTTTAGGGTCTTTTAACCCAGCCCTTCTAAGAGACCAGGCAGCCAGAAGCACCTTTGCTCTGCATCACCTCTGCTCAGTCATCCCATGCCTGTTCCCCTTGGCCTCTCTTCCCAGAACTTAGAACATCTTGCAAAAAAAAATGGGATAGGCTTTGGTTTCTTGACCTCGCACCAGAGGGATTTGAAATTGTCTCTCTCATATTGCAGGCCAGTGCCAAAACTACTGGGCTTTGGAGGAGGAAGGGAGCGGCTCTGTGACTGCCTACATCCTCCTCAGCTTAGTGAATAACTCCTGACTCCAAATGCAAAATGAGCTCCTCATTTCCCATTTCCTTGCTCTGATTAAGAATGTGGGAAGCAGAATGTTTTGGGTTAAAGAAAATATTTAATTTGACCCCAAACAGCTTACTTTTTTCCTTGTTGAGCAAAAGGAAAACATGTTTCTGAACTACTCAGGCTGATTTTTCCTCCTTTTTATTATGGTTCTGGCCATCTAAATGAAAATGACAACTATTTTCACAACTACAAGCTGCTTTCCAGTATTACTTTATGAATTTGTCATCATGGCAGATCCAGCCTTGGCCTCTTGGCTGCTGTAAGCAGGGCTTTGCAGGGTTTCATGGCTGTGGATGCTTCCTCAGAGCTCAGGGCTAACTGCACTGCTCCCTGCACGCCTGCACTTCTGCTATCTCATGTTAACAGTTGTTGACCCAGCTGCAGCCCAGGCATGCCTCTTCCTGTGGGAGCTGTGCTCTTCATGGTCTCCGCCGTATATTTCCTTTTCTACCTTTTGCTGCCAATTCCTAAATACCTTAATGACTTACATTTCTTACGTTTGACACAGAGAACGAGGTACTGTATGCTATTACTCAATGTGCTGCTTACCCCAGTAGATCACTGGCTACTTGTCACAGAGGTGACCATCTGGGTTGTATTTGGCCTTATATCCCTCTTCATACAACTGTGACGAAGTAGCCAGGATGGAGCCCCAAATACCCCGTGATCATTAGCAAGCTCTGTTTTCTGTTTTTCTGACGGCCATGACATACTAAACGAGAGTACAAAATTCAATGCAGGTGCTGAACAGCATCCTTAAAATGGTTGATAAGGAATGGAGCTTTCAAGGCTCCAAGTGTAGCCTCTCTTTAGCAACTGGAGGTATATATTTTCCCAAAAGTTTCTTTAAAATGCTATAAAAGGAAGATCACATTCATCAGAGCAGGTCCCAAAGTTTGGAGGTTCTTCAAACTGCAGTGCTTGTGCATTCTGTGCCCACAACTGAATTAATGTGCAGTTCTTTCCTCTTGGAAAAAGGGTGGCCCTTTATGTCATTTTTAACTGGTGGACCCTCTGGTTGCCATAGGTTTTGGAACATACATGAACCACTCAGGGTTTGGGAAGCGCATTCCTCAACCACAACCAAGGATCTGGAGCACTATGTCCCAATGAAAAAATTATATGCTCTTTGGCCAATATATGCTCATTTGTGAAATTCATTGCTTTTGTTTTTTGGAAGTCAAAATGAAGCTTGACTGCAAACTCGATATTATGGCTGGTGACACATCATCAATGCCACAGAAATCACTAAAAATACTTTTCTGCCACAAGAATTCACCATGAAGTAATGAATATTTTGCAGGGGTTTTGTTCATATTACACTTTATTGTAAAATGCTGGGGTTTTTTATTCATTAGATAATAGATACTTCAGGTAATGAAAATTCATTCTGTGTAGCAGAAATACCAAGAAGTGGCTTCTTATAACTATTCAAGGGCTCAAAAGTGGATACTTGTATGCTTTCATGTTTGATTCTTGTTCCATATCACTTCAGAAGCATAATTTTTGTTGACAGAAAATTGCCCAGGCTTAATAAAGCAAGATATTTCTATATCAGCTTCTAGGTTCTTTCTACTGTGTTGTCATTTTAGGAGCTAATTGACTTCATAGACAAGATACACTGGGACCAAATTTTCAAAGGCTTCTTGCTCAGTGAAAAGATAATCTATAGGAAACTTTCTTTTTTTTATTATTATTAAAAAAATAATAATGTCTTGCTTCCCAGATCTGCATGAGGCAGAGCACCACTGCATGTTGTTTCAGGGAAAGTAAACACATAGTTATATTCCCAGCTCTTGTTGTTTTGTATTCCCAGCACTGGGTTGTTTTGTGTGGGTAACATTAGGTACCATTGTCTAGGTGTGAGAAGCATTTCAGAACATCTTCTGGCTTATAAAATACTAAGTCAAAAATCTGACACACTTGACATAGTTCCAAATCCCTTTAGAGATTTTTTTTTTGCCTCCATCTCCACAGCAGCTGCATAATTTCTGATCTTGCCATCTCCAGAGAAACCAGAGCTCCAAGAGCTGAAGTCATTCATTCCAAGGGAAATAGATATACTAGTTTCCTTGGATGTTACTGTCTCCCATTTTGTTTCGCAAAGAGAAGCAAATCATCCAAGATGACTTCATATTCAGCTTGTCAGACTATATTATGCAAATAAGCAAATCACATGGGCTTGTATTTAGAGCAGACAACTGAAGAGAGAAAACTGTTTAGCCCTTGTGTAGCCTGAATTAACTGCCTGATTTTGAGGCACGAGATTGTCAAGTGATTTGCTCAGACAGATGAGAGGTAAGATTGGAGGAAACCATTGATGCACCCAAGCTGAACTGTTCAAGATAAAAAATGCTATATATGTGTGAGTGTCCCTATGTATATGTGTGTGTATGCATGTGTATCTTTATTTATATAAAACAGGACTGCACATATACATTTCTCATTTGTACCCTTCTTGTTAAGCTGTCTCAGGGAAGCTACCTTGTGTTTAACAAAGTCAGAGATTTTGAGCAGCAGTTGTTTTTTCTATTTAAAATCTCTCAGGCTCTCCTTTCTTCTTACAGCAGCGTTCAAACCCACAGCTCTCAGGAGCAGTTTAGTGAGTCAAAAGCCCTGAAAAAGGAATTGACACCATGAGCGAAGCTTATGCTCTCAGAAAGAGACCCACTGATATATACCCACTGATTGACATATTCATGTAATATTTGGTTTTGTATTGTTTCTAGATAATTTTCAAAGGCTTTGCTAATTATCAAATTATTGAAAGGACTCCAAATCCTTACTGCTCCAAAGTCATTTGTCCTTCCTGATCCTGCAGACAAGAAGGCCACTGAAAACTGTTAGGGTTTGAGGATAAAAATAGACATGCACAGAGATGGTTCTGTTCTGAGTGGGATCCCACACAGCTCTTTCCAGACTCATTCAACAGCTTTGAAAGGTTGTTTGGGCAGGATGGTAGACCCTTTCCTCTCAAATACTTGTTTAGCAATGACTAGGCAGAGCAGAACATTTTTTCTTTTTTTAAAAGAGAGAAATCTCTTCTCCAAGTTATTCCCATGCCTTCATGAAACCAGGAGAGGTCTGAAGTATTTCTGTTCGACCCCAGTGACCAGGCTGAGACAGATGAGAAGAAAGATGGTGCCTAAAGTCATGAAGGAGGTAGTCGTCAGCATGGTAGAGAGGAATGGGGCCAAACTGAAAGGTAAGCACCACAAAAAGGGGGGCAACATCTTCTTCTTGCAGCTAACTGCAAGGCATCATCCTGCTGAGACAAGTCCCAGAAAGCTGCCTATTTCAAAAGACTAGTTAGGTAGGAGCAGAGACCTCACCAGATCTCTGCTAAAATACCACTAAGCGGCTCATGCACGGTGGTCCTGAATATGATGCCATAGAGCACTTGTTCCTGAAACGTGGCCTAGTCATGCACTTACTGGCATGACTGGACTATTTACAGGTAAACCTGCTTGTAGCTGTGCATGTTGTCAGATTTTGAAATATGGCCTTCTACTGACAGATATAGAAATGGAAGAAAGTGGTGCCATAGTGGAAAACTCCAGAAGCTTCCCCTTGGCTAAGGGAGATTGGTGGTTTCTTGTAAGCCAATGTTCTGTAGATTTACCAAATAATAATAGTGGGCTGGAAATACTGAATTTTGCTTCTCAGCTTTTCATAAGATTTTCTTACGTTTATTTCAGTGAATTATGCCTTATTTATATAGCCTATAAATACTCCAAGTTCACTGGCAGCACTTGACTTCCTATGAACTACATAAGCCTGTCAACACTCCTAGCATAATCACCAAAATAGTTTGTCAGTGTTTGCAAATGAAAAATCTGAGAATCCTCTCCCCAGTATTCTCCCTCCTGTATGTGGCTGGCCTGAGAGTAAGTACTCCTCAAATGGGTCAAGGAAAATCCTCTTATATAAGCATCGAACATACCGGTTTCAGTCTGTCCCTTCCTCCCCTCCTCCATTACCCTCTATAACCTGGAGTTAAGAAAGCACTTTATCTGATAACACTGGAAAAGGTCAGAGCATTTGGTTTAGCATTTTACTGGAAGAATAAGCAGCCTGACTCTCTGGAGTGCCAGAGACTGTGATCTAGTGGCCTGCACACAGGACCAGGAGCTATAAATTCCTAGGTCTTAATCCCTGCACTGACAATTACTTCTCCTGTGACCTTGAGCAAATTGCTTAACCTTTCCGCTTCTGCTTTCCCCAGTTGTGAAATTGGGAATCCTCCCTCCTCAGGCTATTGTGAGAGTTAATTATTTAATGTGGATGCATAAACGCGGATCTAGTGGTGTCTGTTCTATTCTCTGTGCTTGTTGGTGGCTAATGTGGGTGATTGTTGCTCTGTATCGATGTTCAGAGCCTGATGGGAAGCGTCAAGGAGCACTTTGATCTCCACATTGGCCATGCAATAAGCTAGAGGCAGGAAGAAGAAATAAATAGAGGAGGCTACAGGAGACCATGTATATGTCTTCTCTGTAAGAATTATGTGAAATAATGCCAGGGTAGAGAGGAGAGAAGATTCATAGACATCATGGATTATTGATGGTTTAGACTTTAAGGAAGCTGCATCTCTTTTCTATGAGTGAGTACCTGCTGGGGAAAGCAGGGCTGGTGCTGTGGCTTGGAGGTGGAGGGATGAACATTGTGAACGATGAACTCAGAGCTGCAAAGGAATAGTACAGGGCATATAGTGCTTCTTGTTCAGGTCTACAAGCAAGAAGTATCCTAAATTCTTTAAGCTTAAAGGAGTATGGAATTGGGCCCTCACATCAGTTGCCCTCTGAAAAGGGGAAGAGAAAGAGAGGCAGCTGTGTATGCTGTTTCCATTCTCTCAACACTTACATATCAACGTTACTTCATGTGCCATTAATTAGACTTAATAGCCTATACATTATCTTCCTTGTTGTAATAAATTGTGTGTGAAAAATTTCAACAGGAAAGCAGTCAAATCATCTCAGCATTAACAGGCTCAGCTTTCCTGAGACCTGAATTCAGGAAAATGTTCCAACATCTGCTTAGGGTTCGGCGTGTGCTTAGCTGCGTTGCAGTCTGAGACAACACCAAGTGTAATGCAAGCCTCGAGGTTAGACTGCTCAGCCCTCCAAATTGATGTTAGTAGCTCTGCCCCAGGCAAATGATTGTCTTGATCCCAGTGGCATCGCTTTGCCCAGAGAAACAGATACTATGTGCCTTTCATTTGTCACTGATCTTCTGCTTAAGGAGAAGCAGTTCATTTGGAACCCATGTTTTCCAACTCAAGTGGCTACATTTTGGCTTCCAAATCTGACTGCTTATATTTGAATTTCTAGTTAGGCAGGAAACCAGCTCTGAAAAAAGTTGGCTCTAGGCTGGAACTGCATTTCAAATAAGCCAGCCTGAACAAACATCACAGAAGCGTGTTATGCTCAGAGCTGGGGAAGGGCTCTCAGAGGGTCATATATGCTCTGTGTTGTATTCCCAAACTGGAGGGATGTGACCCATGAAAGTCCAAAACCTATGAGAAGGCTGAAGCACCACTGGAGGGCTCTAGTCTCCAGGAAGCATCTAAAACTACATCAGCATGTCCCTCAAGATCAAGATTTTGCATAAGATCACCCAAGGTGGAGACTCTATCCCCTCCCCTGTTAAAGCCAATGGGCGCCGCTTCCCTTTTAAGGTCCCCAGTTCTTAATGGAAGCCCTTAACACCTTGAGGTCAAGACTGTTCACTATAGAAATATTCCCTAGAGCCTTTGAATATTTTTTAATTCTGGTCCTGGCCCAAACTTAGAAGAACAATGAGTTCAAAAGTGAAAGGAAAATAAAACCCTAAGAGTTGTTATTACCACTGGATCTTGGAAAATTTAGTTTGAGTCTTGGTTGAGGGATGTTGTTCAGCTGTGCTTCTATTTTTATTCCAAGTGGGTTTATGCATTCTCCAAGAGAACATTAATACAGTAAGTAGCATGGTGCAAAATAGTCCAAGTTTATGACTTCAGAGTGAAAAGCAGAAATATTTGTTGCTCTAAATATTCCTGCTGTGCTGAGTTCTGACGTCTATAAATATGTTTATTGCTGAACTTCTGTAAGAACAATAGCAGGTAAAGGCATGACTTGAACAGGACCTTTTGTTATTCCTGCAGCTTGAATTCAGCCCCTAACACTGCCAGTTAGAGGGATGCCTCGACCAGTTTGGAAATTGCTGTCTCAAGAAAATGCTCTGCCTCTCTCAGGTGAGCTGCTGTGCACCGTGTGACGGTGGTAACAGGCACCATGGAGGAAAGTTGGAATTTTTGGAATGATGCTCTGAAGGAAAAGCATGATGCTTCATTTGCTATGCCAAGATAAGACACACAGACCATTTGGTAGAAAACAAGAAAGCAACTTGGTTTTTCACAGGTTGAGGGATTCATGGCCCAAAGAAAAGAAGGAAGTAACATCTTAAACTGCAGAGTCTTTGTCATTAAAAATTTCCTGGGATATGTCATGCTGGGCTTTTCCCATGAACCATTTCAGGCTCTCTCCCGTGATGAGACCTAAGATAAAATCATTTACTTATAAATTCCCCCGGAGTGTCTCTTTAGTATTCAGTAGCCCATCTCTACCATTTTCTCTCTCCATCTACAATCTCAGTCCAAAAGCCAGCTGAGCTGATTAGTTGTTAAGACCTCACATACCCAGGACTCTCACATGAAATCAAAAGATTAAATCTAGGCCTGATTGTGCACTGGTACAAATTCACTGAAATTGTTTAAACTCAAGCTGGGGCTCAATTTGGCTCAGAGTCACAGCTGGTTAGAGTATCTCACAGTTCTTTGCTTGAAAGGCGTTAACTAGTCATGTATTTGTTTCAAGGTAAAACAATTTTGCAGTATGGTCAATATATGCCACAGAAGGAAAGAAAAGAGAAGTACCAAAAATTGCCAGGGAGCTTTCACAAGGGAACTTTCTCCTATCTAAATTGCTACTACTTTAATGATAAAAGGTTATTTGGGGATTTTTTAATAGGAATGGGTGAAATTAATCTTTTATTGTAATCAACAGTACAAAGTTCCCTCTAACCTTTGTAGAAGTAGGATTGAATTTCAGGATACTGTTATACCTGACCACTATCCAAACTTGAAGCATAGTTTTGCATTTCAGAACAGTTTATTTTTTTTCCTCAGCTACTTTTTTAAGTTCATTTGCCAGGCAGTACTTTTTCAGCTACAACTGGAAACAAAAGTGCAGCAAAACAGTATGAAGAAAGAGGATTTTCTCCTCAGATTCCTGACCTGTGCAGAAATAGACAGTAATGGAAACAGAGCAAAAAAAGCATCTTCCCTGAAAACTTTCCAGCCCATTTTTGCAGACTCCAGGCATTTGGGCAGTCCAGATGAACTCTGGATAACCACTAACATTTTTGGGTTTGCCCGTCACTAAAAATATCACAGACTGGAGGGCACTAACTTGAACTGAGTCGCCAAGCATTTTGAAATTCACCCAGCCCTGGTTGAACTGATCATTATAATCTGGCAGGGAATGCCATTTGGGTCCTGAACTGCGTTTGTTTTTTACATCATCTAGCCAAAGCTCTGTTGCAGACTGAAAAGAAACTCTTTTTTTATCCTAAATAATGATCAAAAATTTACTATTCTTGATGTAGCATTCCTTTTTGAGAAGTATATATATATATATATATAATAATATGTTTCTGTAAGTAAGTTACATACAGCTAAGCAGCGTTAAGACTTGTTATCTTGTTGCAGGGTCAAAATAATTGTAATAATATTTTAAGCCCCTCCAAACTGGTAC
Organism: Rhynchotus rufescens; assembly: GCA_032273925.1. Lineage (NCBI taxonomy): Eukaryota > Metazoa > Chordata > Aves > Tinamiformes > Tinamidae > Rhynchotus > Rhynchotus rufescens. Next base: position 11,820 of record JAVCKT010028136.1, on the reverse strand, counting down.
AATTTTTAGTTACCACCTACTCATGGCCTCCCATGTACTCCAAGAAACATGCTAGTTTTCCCAGCTGCTCTGCAGTGATCTATTAACAATTAAGAATATAATTATACATAAGCTTGAAGATGTTCTGGTGCAAATGCCTTAAATGTTTTACAAGGCATGAGGTCAGACATGTCAAGCCCTGTGATGGGCATGTGCATTGGTGTAGTCAGGTGAAACGAAGAGAAGGATGTTCAAGACACCAGTTTGCATTGAGCATATACTGGAGTCTGTATATGGAAGTGGGTTTTTTTCTGAGAATGGAGCCCTTGTGGCAGTATTCCCTTTCTCCGACTATAGCAAAGTGCCAGGGCTTTTCTCAGTGACCCTGCTATCCTTTGGATAGTGACGGCCCAAGGTGACAAGCCACCATTGGCATACAGGTCATGGAGCAAGGGTAAAAAATATGGCCCTGTTTCATGTCATTTCCATCAGATACGGCATGCATTCTGTATGGTCTGTCCTATAGCTCTGGCAGGGTTAACACCTGGCCTGATCTAAACCACAGTGAAATTAAAATAAAAATAATTAAATACAGACCTAGTGGGCTCTATATCAGGCTTAAAGAGATTCCCTTCCCAAAGAAGGTCACTGTTCCCATACAGAGAATAATCATTGAAGAGCAGCTTGCAAAGGGGGTAGCGGGCAGGCTGTTGTTAGGGACAATCAGCTCGGCAAAGCATTCGGTTAAGATGAGACCTGAATGTAAAGTGGGAGAGAGCAGAAGCAATAGGAGAAGTGCACGACCAGTGCAAAGATTACCTGGAGCAGAAATGAGTGAGTAGAGTATGAAATGCACAGTAAGTGCTGCATGGACACTGCCCGCTAAGTACTTTGAGAGATGAAGATTACAGCAGTATCACCTGCCTTAAAATACATGGAAGAAGAGACTCAGGGACAGAGGTGGATTGCTAGCGAATCTCTTACTATTTTTATCTTCTGTCTGCATGAGACAATGATGGATTATCAGCCTTTAATAGGAATTTATGACCCAACGAGTGATATTTAAAGGGCTCAATGATGCATTTAATAACCAAACATTCTTCCTGATTAGCGCTCATTTGATCTCTTGAGGAAAATGCTCTCTCTGACTCAGATTTTTTTAAAAAGTGTCCTCATCTCCCTGTGGCTCATGCTGGAGTGCAGAGACCTCAGCAACATCTGAGAAATTAATTTTGCCTGAGAATGTGTGAGCTGTACAGTTTATGTTCTTTTGCTTGGTCTCTCTCTCTCGTGCCTATCCTCTCCTTTAAGAGAGGTGACTAAGTTGGAAAGTGGAAGTCCAGTTGATTCCTCATTAAAACTTATCCTCCTTCAAATTCATCAAGACTCTTGGAGCATTAATGCAATTGCTTAGCCACTTGCAAAGTGAACAAAATTAGCCCCAACTAGCCTGTGATTTTAATCATTTAAATAAAAGAGCAAAGGAATGAACATACATCACTTGGTGGAGGTTACGTTTCTTCTCTTTTCTGAATTGCATTTCCACAGACATAGTAGTTCAAATTGCCAGCTTTCTATATGATGGATAGTGAAGAATCTGAGCTATAGAGAATGTGGGAGGAACACTATTTCTTATATTAATAATTTACTCCCAGATTGATTACTTTGTGTTCGCCAATTCTGGTCCTAAAGAAAATTAAGAATGTGGAGTATTCTAGGAGAAATGGTTTTCTGTGTGTCTTTGGCCTTATCCCTCACTCTTTATACTGCAATTTTTACAGAATATTCCAGGTTGGAAGGGACCTCTAGAGATCATCTAGTCCAACCTTCCTGCTCAAGCAGGCACACCTAC
>JAVCKT010028134.1:0-14095 GCA_032273925.1 Rhynchotus rufescens | reverse complement strand
TAATGAATGGAAGAATAAAAAGCTGAGTCCAGACTGCTTTCCCTCAGCTTTAGGATTACAAAAAACACTGAGTGTGCTTAGTAAATAAATAACTCTCTTCTGAAAAATGTACCTGCTGACGGTGTCATTTCTTGCTAATTAAGTGCACCTACAAAATGCTGCAGTAATTTTAAAAAAAAACTCCATAAGCCTTGTGCAACTATTCATGACATGGTGCATTCTACACAGCACCGATAGATCTCTGCTGTGCTCAGATTTAGGCTTTTTTTCCCTTTCTCCTCTATCCATGCAGCCATAGAGAGCACTATTATTACAGCACAGCAGATAACAGAGGACTCAGGCTCCTAGTGTTACTCTGATCATATGCACTGAGATCAAAACAAGTAGCAAGGCAAACACCTACAAACTGCAAATAAGTAAACTGAGTTGGTTAGGTATGCAAACTGTGAGAAAATCTCAGTGAAATATTTGTGCTCATCAGTGAATAATCTGCAGTGATTGGTATTATTTTTTTGAGATGATTTAAAGCATCCAGACAAAAATAAACAATCAATCCCCCTTCTCCCAATAACTACAAGTTAGAATGATAGAAAAATGATAGAATATTTTAAAAAAGAGATGCTTTTTGCCATGCTTAAAAACATCCTCACCATATATTTCAGGTGGCCATGTGTGCAGAGTGTGGCAGTCAGTCAGATGGTTCTGGCACACAGCCAGTCCTTCTTGTGTACCATCCCTTCGTTTGCTGAAATTTATTATTCAGAATGATCCTGTTCTTAACAGGTGCCCTAGATATTAAAATGCAAGTAAGTCTACACCAGATGTCCACATTATTTCATTGTTGACTAATAACTGCATCATTCTTTTTATTGCCATGAAGACATCTTTAAAAAATGATGAAAGGAAGATAAGCTTTCTACCTAAGCTCATAGTTGCTATAGATGCATTTAACATGGGTTAATAGATGGGCTGATAGAGGTTTTTAACATGAAAAACAGTTTGTTTAATTGCATCCAGTACAGGTATCCTGACTTTAAAACTGGAGATTTGGTGCTTCAGATTATCTTGAAAAATTAAGGAACTGCATGGGTCGCCTTCAGTCATCAGAGGTTGCACTCTTCTCATCTTCACATGGGACTGAGCTGAGGCTTCCTCTGTCTGCTTTAGCTGATGGAGCAGCATCTTTTCCAGATGCTGTTTCCTGACAGATTGTATTTACAACAAGATGTGTCATCTCAGTATGCTATTTATGAATACATTTAATTAAAATCCATTCATGCAGATGTAAAAGCATTTACCATTTAAGGAGGCTATGACAAGGACAAAGAGAGGACTTCTATTCCTGTAACTTCTTTGCTCTTTACTTGGTCATTGCACTCCCTATCTGAAATGTCTGGGACACCCTTCAATCACCTGCTTGACTCAAGTGGTTTTCAACTAGAGATGCTGCAAAAGAAAATGTTCTCACAGAAGCCATTCAGTAATCAAAGACTTTAGTTTCACATCTCTCAGATATCTGCCTTTTTTGAATGCCTTATAAGCTCAACAGGGGCTCCATGTTTAATTATCACAAACTATGTTGATGCACCTGCTGCAAAAATAAAAACACCATTTCACTAAAGATTTAAAGATCTTTAAATATGATCTTTAGAATACCTCTAACAGGTGCCTGGAACTGGGGAAGAGTACAAGATGTGTTTACAGAGGGTCCTCTGGGAAACCTGTGGGCTCAGTTACCTCCTTGAAATGCCTGTACACCCATGCAAGTAGCATGAGAAATAAACAGGAGAAATTGGAGATCCATGTGTGGTCGCAAGGTCATGATCTCCTTGCAATTACAGAGACATGGGGGGATAGCTCACATGACAGCAATGCTGTCATGGATGGCTATGTGCATTGATGATAACTTTTGGACACAAGTGATGGAGGAGAAAACAAGGAGAAGTGAGGTGCTGGTGGACCTGGTACTAACAAATAAAGAAGGATTGGTTGGAAATATGGAAGCTGGGACAGCCTTGGTTACAGAGATCATGAGATCAAATAGGATTGCAAACCTGGACTTCGGGAGGGCAAACTTTGGCCTCTTTAGAGACCTATTTGAATGAATCCTATGTGATATGGCCCTAGAAGTGAGGGGATCCAAGAGAGCTGTTTAGTATGAGATGATGAGCGGAAAGTGAGGCTGACTGAAAACTGCGTGAATGGCAGAGTTCAAAGGATTGTCATCAGTGGTACAGAGTCTAATTGGAATCTTGTAGCAAGTGATTTCCCCTACGGGTCTGTATTAGGTCTGATCCTCTTCAATTTTGTCATCAATGACCTGGATGAAGGTGCAGAGTACACCCTCAGCAAGTTTGCTGATGATACAAAACTGGAAGGAGTGGCTGATAGCATAGAGGGCTGTGCTGCATTTCAAATGGACTTGGACAGGCTGCAGAGATAGACAGAAGATCCCTATGAAGTTCAACAAAGGAACCTAGGTAGGGATAACCTCATGAACCAGTACAGGCTGGGAGCTGACTCTCTGGAGAGCAGCTGTGCAGAGAAAACACTGGGTGTCCTGGTGGGCTAGTTAAGAATGAGCCAGTAATGAGCCCTTGTGACCAAGAAGGCCAATGCCATCCCAGGGTGTATTAGGCAGAATATTGCCAGCAGGTCAAGGAAAGTGATCTGGAAACTGAAGGGAAGTTTCCCCTCTACTCAGCCTTGATGAGGTCACATATTGGGTGCTGGGTCCAGTTCTGGGCTCCCAAGTACAAGAAGGACATGAAGCTATTGGAGACAGTCCAGGTCTACAAAGATGATCAGGGAACTGGGACATCTGTCCTATGAGGAGAGGCTGAGAGAGTTGGGCCTGTTCAGCCTAAGAACTGAAGATTGAGAGGGAATCTTACCAATGTGCATCAGTACCTACCTTAATGGAGGGTGTCAAAAGGATGGGACTGGGCAATTTTCAGTGGTGCTCTGTGACAGCATAAAAGGCAAAGTCCACAAACTGAAGCACAGGAAATTCTGCCTAAATTTCCACCTGAATTTGAAGAAAAACTTCTTGACTGTGAGAGTGACATAATGCTGAGATAGGTAGCCCAGAGAGTTAATGGAGTCACCTTCTTTGGAGCTATTCAAAACCTACCTGGATGTGATCCTATGCAATGTGCTTTAGGTGGTCCTGCTTGCACAGGGAAATAAACACAGCATATCTCTCTCTCTCTCTCTCTCTCTCTCTCACACACACACACACACACACACACACAAATATTTTCATGTAGATTAAGTGTAATATCCTTCTCTGGAGACCTTCTAAACTTACGTGGATGCCACTCTGTGCCACGTGCTCTAGATGTCCATCCTGGAGCAGAGGGCTGGACTAGATAATCTCTAGACATCCCTTCCAACTTCAACCATTCTGTGGTTCTGTGGTAATCATACACAACAAAGAAGTGATATTCTAATAATGTTAACTATGAAACACAGCTCTTCAAAGTACTTAATGTCAAGGGTGTCTTGATTTAGATATGTCAGTGATTTAGATATGTCATGATTCAGTCTTTTAATGATATGATCACATATTATTTTTATATGACCTTTAATCTATGCTATAGCCAGGATGATGACAGGTGATGTCTGGATCCTGTCCATCTTTCTAGTATCAGTCCATCATACCTAGCATCAATGGTGTAAATGTTTCAGAAGTATCAGGAGGATGGAAAGGGATGTTTGTCTGGTATCTCTAAACAGATCAGGATTGTTACCAGGTGCTACCAAGGCTTTTTCAGTATTTTGCCCTGCCTGCATCCGGATAAGACAAACATAAACATAGGTTATTAGCATGAGAAGAGGGCTATGGGTAAGAGCTTTTTTAGGAACATAGGGCATGATACAAAGGAGCTGGTGGCTAGAATCAGGGTGACTAGTGGAGTTTCAGAGGCTCTGATGTTCATATCAAGGAAGAATATGAGCTTTCCCACTTGAATAAGCTCCAGTCACAAAGGTAGCAGGTGAGTAGTGCAGGACTTATTTCCTAGATAATGTCTCCGAAGTACTTATAATTTAAGCTAGAATTATTCATGGATATACAGAAATATTTTTAGTATTTTCCTCAGAGGTCCTGCACTTTGTGAAGAAAAAATTATGGAAAAAGTAAGGGAATTGTTTCAACTTCTTAGCTTTTCTGGTTGAAAGGGATCTGAACAATAAAAGAAAAATTACTTTGAATCGATATTGCTGTTACATGACTATGTCTGGTAAATCGTGAAGGCTGTTTTTGTCTACCTCTAGGAAGAATTCCGGTACAATTCCCTTTTTAGAAAAAAAGAAAAAAAAGAATGGCCTTATATTATCATATGAAACAGAGACCTCTAACTAAGACTACTACTTCTTGGATATATTTGATACTCTTGAATATTAATATTCACTACCAATATTTATATTATTCACAATACCTACTTCAAGAATATTAAATATATTATTATTTGAATATCAATATTCAAGTAGGTATTGTGAATATCCTGCATTTCAGTAGTGCAAATGGTTTACCTGATAGTCTGTGTACAACAGCAGACTCATGATGTTTAGGAAGGTTTCCAAAATATGCTTCAGATTTTCAACAAAGTAGAAAGGATCTAGACATGTAAAACATTTTAAAGACTCAGACTAATATATGTTTTGTTCTCCCTAATCTGTTTTTACACCAGATCAGAAGTAGGTCTATACCTGTTGTACACATTTATAAGAAAAAACTCTTTATAGCCTCCCACTGAATTATGTAATTCTGACCACTGAAACTAGTTGGCATGGTAAGCTATTTCATTAATTCTAATTCACTGGAAAATGCCTAAATGTTTAGAGTAGGTTAATATTTTGTAAAAATTATATATGCTTGTCTCAGAATGCCTATTCAGTAAGGATAGGGTAGACACATAGGCAAAAGATGTAGTTAAGTTGGAAGGAACAAATGACATCTGCTATTCTGCTACCACAGTTGCAAAAGTCAAAGAAGGTCAAAGAAATTCTTGGAAGCAAGATGAACAACATTTGGGATTCTGGTAGCAAAACAGCTAATGGCATTAAAGAAATGTAAAACTGTCCAGAATAATATGAATTTACTACCACTGTTGTTGAGTAAACACAGCAGATTCTTCTGCCTCTGAGAGTTTTGCCATTAGCACAAGAGAATCATTCATACCACAACATCAAAGAAAACAAACAGAGATCTGTACTTAATTTGCAGCAAAACCCTGAGACAGCAGTCTCTAGAAGATTAGGGCAAAGAACCTTGACAATATCCTCCACAAGCTGCACCTATAATATGAGTGAAAAGAATGTGTGTGTGATCAGAAAATCAATGAAACAGCATGTGAATCTGCCAGAAATATCCAGGCTAGGAAAAAACAATAAATTGACAACTGCAGCAGAAACAGCAGAGCAGTATATATTTAATGAATTCATACTGCATTGAAGGTAAAGGTGGTAGAACAATCATAGGACTGAAAAATGTAAGAGATAGAATAGGTTACAGAGCATGGAGGTAGAATAAACTGAAGAATTTTCAGAGAAAATCAGATTGAATGGAATCTAGAAAGGTCGCTATATACACCCACTAACCCGTGATGCAATCAACTTTTTTTTTCCAATCATCTTTCAGAGCTAGCAAAAAAGTCTGCATGATAATGAGGGCAAGACTGTTAAAATCCAAAACAAATCCACACTCATTCATTGAACCAAGTGGGATCATTTTGTATTGCTGTGGAAGAACCAGTTAGTTTTAAAACACATCAGGTAAGTCCTGCAATTCATATCTTAATTAAGAACTCTCACTTTGAGACTCTAGCCCTGATTTCAGAGAAAGTAACTTCTCATCAGGCAAATGTCCATTCCTAATTTGGACATACACAGATATACAGCAACCCCTGACTGCACAGGCTGATTCCTTCTGCCTGTAAACCTTATAAGAGGTCAAAGGCCAAATTGGTCAAAGGCCAAATTCTCCACTGATCTATGAGGGTGAAGCAGTTTGAGAGGTAGAACAGAGGAAAAAAAATATCCTCTATCATGGATCTTTCTGTCTAAATAATATTTTTAGTTTCCCAAACTGTCGAGCTGGGTATTTTGACAACCATTTACATCTGTGTACATGTAAGATATTGATGACACAACCATTGTCAGTACTGTTGAGGGTGTCTTTTTTACTGGATAGGATGTAGTCACTAAAGAGAAGTGGATATTTTACATCTTTTCTGGGATTAATTATTAAATCTGCAGCTACCTTGACAGCTCTGTCAATGACAAAAACCTGTCAAAAACAGTCTTTTGGATATGACTACAAAGTGCTAGGCTTTGAGGTAGAAGATGGTAAAAACTCAATTGTTGACTCTTCCACTTTGACAAACTGTTCTTTTACTACTGGAAATGAATAGTGGCAATGATTTTTACCTGACTAACAGTGGGTGGAGATTAATTTTATTCCAAAAATGTGTTTCTAATCTCTTTGATGCCAACTAGGAGTGCGTAATAAAAGGCAAATAAATTAACCGTTTCCCTCTAAACACAATCTTAGGCTCACAATGTAATTCAATTGCAAGAAAAAGTCTTCTGACAGTAAATAAAATTTTATAGTACATGTAAATAACAGTTCAAGTGACTCAATTTAGCAGTGACAAAAGCTGTTTTCAATGCAGAGTAATTGTACAAATTGCCCCCTTTCACCAAAAAAAAAGCAGATAAAATGAGCCAATTTACGTAGCATTGACAAGGATTGTTTTCAACTCTAGACATTCTGTTAAAGTTGTTTAAAATTAAGTAGATGGTTGCCAAATTGATGCAATTACTTAGACATCATAAAAAGGATTTTAAAACTATAAACGCATCTTCTAACAGTATTAAATTGAGGCAATTAGCCAAAGGGAATTTTAACCTTCATCTAGCCACCAGGAATGCATTTGGACATGAGAGGTACTTTCATATATGTCTTACTGTACTTTATATTTGTAATTAAGCAGGGGAATTACCTTGAGATAAATTACCAGCATGTGCTTCCAAAGGTGTGCATATCCATAGCCAGCATGAAGCAAGAAACTGCAGATGCTGTTTTCACATTAATTGGTGCTTCATGAACTGTGGTAATATTATTTCCCCATTACGTTTCATGCATGCACATTTTCTTATTTAGTCAATATTTCTCATATTGGAAAGCATCTGGAACCAAACCCATTGCATTAGAGAGCAACTGTACAAAATGAGACATGTGAAGTTGCACTGGTTGTTTCCATCTCTATAGGAGTGCTTAGTGCTGCACAAACTAGGGCCCTTGCCTGTCACAGGTAGGCTTTGGTAGCTATGCTGTTATTTTTAAAGGATCTCTGTATATAACTTTTTAAAATAGGATTATGGGAAGCAAAAACCCAGCTTCCAGAACTATTTGATATTAAAATAATGACAAATTGAACTAATGTTAGAGCAGGAACAGGACACTGACACTTAAACCCTTTTAAATCCATTCAGGATTGTGCTGCATGGAGTGGGACTAGTCACGTAAACACAGAAACACCAAACAGCAGCGTTAGTCCCACAGAGGGTAAATTAAAGCCTTTTAACCTCAGTTTAAGACTGAGAATCGTAAAACACTTATGTAAATTCCTGGAAGGGCAGATTTTAATTAGTGAGTTTCCCCCAACCCTAAGGCTTTTTAGCCATTGTTCATCCCAAACCAGTGGGGTTCCTTGGCTGAGGACGGCCAGAATCCATTTGCCCTTGTTCTTAATTATAGGAGGGGGATCATCTCCTGGGAGAGAACTCTAGACTCAAAATACTGCTCTGATACCTCAGAGGGGTAAAAAGAGAAGTACAGAAGATCATTAGAAATAACAATTTCTATTCCGTGTTAAAAATTCCGTATCTCCAAAACTTTATGATAATGTCACCATCCTGGTATCCATGTAATACTCATTCTTATACTAATCAGACTTATACTCTGATGATTTTTCTAAAATAACATGATTGAGGTCATCAGAGGTCAGACTGGAAAGCCTTTATATAGAGTTCCACAGAGTTCTATCCCGATTCCATTTAATATTTTCATTAAAGTCTTGGATGGAGGAATGGAGTTTATTAAATCTGGAGACATCCTGAGTCTGGGAGGCACTTTGGAAGACAGGTCTAGAATTCAAAATGATCTCAAAAATTGAAAAAAATGACTTTAAAAATTGGGAGGCATTTCAAAAGTGGAAAATATCAGACTTAGATAGGAATAATCAATAGCAGAAAACCAAGACAGGAAAAGACCTATTAAGAACCTTTCCTCTTATGAAAGATTTTGGCAGGCTGTTTAAATTATGATTGTACAGGTCATTAAGCAATACTTTCATTTTGCTCAACAGTAAATAACATACCAACTGTGTCCATTTTGAGGTGTTGCACATCAACACAAACATTGAAAAGTTGGATGGAATTTCAGAAGAATTTATCAGAAGAATCAGGAAAACATGACCTGTGGGGAAAGAATGAAGCAGGCAGGTTTGTCTAGTTTGGAGAAAAGGCAAACTCAAGAGACATAAGTACAATCTGAAATGTTTTATTTTATTTTTTTTTTTTTTTTGCAAAAAAGTCAAAGAACTGTTCTTATACACATTGAACATTGGGTCAGATATGAGCTTAAGCTTAAGCTGGGGCAAAGAAAATTTAGAACACGTATTAAGCAAAATTAGGTAGGAGAGTTAAAGGGACAGTGAAATCACTGTTGAGCATTTTAAGAACAGATTAAATATCTATTTGAGAGACGAAATATCGTGGACTCTGTTATTGGACATTTCAAAGGCAAAATTAGATGACCATCCAAGGTCACTGTTAGCTTCATTTTCTGTGATTATTCGTCTAAGATCATCCTCAACCAAAACTTTAAAAAAGAAGTCTTTCAGCCTCAAATGGTCGTGTTCAAATGTTAAATTGTTCAGACTACGCACATATTAACTCTCTTTTTCCATTTTCAAAAATTTATCTGAATGAATCAGATAATCAGATGCCAAGAGTACAAGACAAGGAGAACTGACTCAGCTGGAGACATACACAAACCTCTAGGAAATAAAATGTTTGGAGCTCGCTGACTACTGAGATTACTTTCTCATCAATAGACAGCATACAAGAAAAATCCTTTTTTTCTTAACCTTTGTTTCCTAAACTTTTTTTTTTCCTAGTTTCACTTTTTGCAGCAACACTGTTCATTGTGTTGTATATGAACATTGTATATGAAGACTTATTCTGGCTTGATATCTCCAGAGTATTTCCCTCTATTCCTTAGTCAGTCAAGCTGAGCCAGTAGGATTTCATAATACCATATTTTGCCTATTTATTTTAGAAAGAAAAAAAATTTCCCTCCTCCCTTTTACTCTTCCTCCCTCACTTCCTCCTTTCCTGTCCTCCTTTACCTCTCTTTCCTCCTTTCCTTTCCCTCACTCCTTTCTTTTCTCCCTCTTCCTTCACTTACTTTCTTCTGAGATTTTTAATTTATAAAAATTTTACAATAATTTTAGATTATTTGTACAAATATGCATTTCTGGTTTTGCCTTATTGATTCCTCTGCTTCCAGTAGTTACTGTTAATCCATACTCATTGCTATGATCTAGGTTTGGTGTTGCGGGATTCAAATAATTTTTTTAAAAAGGATAGAGTCTTCAAGAATAAAATCATGTGCTCTTGTGTGAGTAAGAATATTTTTATTTCTCTGCATTCACCTGCATGCCATCAAAATTCTCAGGCATACAATTTATTTTTCTGCTGCCTGAAAATGACTGGATTGGAATTTAATTATTTGTCCTTGGACTTCCTCTGGGGTAACGTCTGCATTCTGGAGCAAAACAGTAATGTTGATTAAACTCTCCTTCCAGTTGTCCTAATAAGAGAGATTTGTCTTCTCTGTTAATATCCTTCTTTTCTTCTGCCTCACACCATACTTTCTGTGTGAATTGCTCATGGTATGTAGATATCCTGAGTTTTTTTCATCCTCCACAAAATTTCAGGTTTTTCAAAGCTGAGAAAATTGTTTTCTGTCTCATTTCATCACTTTCCTTTTGTTCCTTGTTATTGTACAAGAGTACAATTTAATTCTTGCCCTCTCAGGTGCTATCTTCTTTGCGTATTCCTTTGTCTTCCTGTATGTCCTTGTTGCTCTCTCTCCTCCTCTCCAACTCTATTTTCTCCATAGGCATCCTAGTTCTCCAGAGTTACACTCCAGGCTCACTCCCATCACGAAAGTAAGCATGCACAGTCTCATTGTAAGCGAGAGCATTCAGGCAGCTTTTTCAATTTTACAGCAATGAAGGAACTCAAAGCGTCTTTGAGTTTTTTTTTTTTTTTTTTTTTAAGTACTGCAGTATGGACTGTAATTTTTTTTTAATACTAAAGTTTATAGGCATTCAGGTTTAAAGTTCTTATTCAGGATATTTCTGCCTATTGGTATTTCTTGTAAAGTATAAAATCCAAACACTTGCTGTGCAAGAGGTCACAGAAGAAATCAAAAGTTTAAGTCTTCTTCACTTTATGCCACCTGAATTCTCTGTTATTTCATTTTTTCCAAGCTTATTTGTGCCATACTTTGGGGCTTTTTTCTCACTTACATGCATTTCTTTGTATATTTTATCAGCTTCAATGAAACAATTGATTTTGTGCCTGTGATATACCTAGCATTATGGGATTAAATTCTATTTCAAACCTTGAGAGTTTACCAGACTATAGATAATAAATAGAACAGATCACAGTAGTTGTGAGACCCAATGCAAAAGAAAATATAATAATGTGAAAGAACTCTAAAATTATTTCTTGAAGTCTTGATTTTCCTCTACCATTAAAGAAAGCCTCTTTTTTATTGAGACTTTTGATGAAAGATGAATAGGCATATTTCACTATATTTTCATTCATTGTATTCACTCATCCAAAAGACTCAAAAGGTGAGTGAAGTGCCCAAGCAGAATAACACTCCCTAGAAAAGGTAAGAAGCAGAGTTTCGATCTGAGACTCTAGTTTTCCCACAATACCTGGAGCTACCTTAGATTTATGGCTTTTTATGGGGTCCATTTTACTAAATGTCACTGTGACTAGGGTCTAATGTATGAAAATCTGTGGATTCCTAGAACTATTCTCTATTATTTTTCTGCAAGCGATTAAAATCTTGGACCACTGCCTGTCATTCGTTATTCATTATTCATCAATTAAAAAGTTTGTTTCACAGACAGAGAGCAGGAACAATACAAAGGCTTGGGTAGCATAATGCATAATTAAAATGAATAATTTTAGTCAACAAATTCAAAATCTAGTCTCTTAGTAATGCTTCCAAATAAACTATGGTTGTTGATAAAAGATGGCATTGCAATTTTTTGACAAATAGAAAATAAAAGTTGAAATGAAACATTTTTTACTGCACAATTAATATAACCATTTTATTCTCTACTGGAACCTAGTTTTAAGCACATGCATTACTGAGGTCAACACAGGCTTCAAGAACAGATTGATCAGCTGGGAACATTGTACTTCCTTTTCCAACGTTGATATTAGTCTATATTAATGAATATTAGTCTACTCATTAACCACTCCCCAGTGTGTATTTCTGATTAGTTAGTTGTACTCTTATTTAGTTAGTCCTGCTTTCGGTTTCTTTAAAATGGTCTTTTTGAAATGTTCAGTGTAATAGAGATTATTCAGTGCAGTGTGGAGGTGAAAGACCTTGCCTTGACAGGAAAAAAAGAGTAAGATAGTTGAGTGATTCTACTGCTAACTTTTAGGAAGGATAATACCTCGAACTGAAATTTCCATTGCAGATTTAAATGAGAAAACTTAACCTCTAAAGAATGGTGGAAAATATTATATTAATTTCATATCTTTACTTGATAAATACATTATTAGAAATCAAACTACAAGTAGTTTAGGATAGTAGCCTAAAGCTATTGCTTTAAGACATTAAAATGTCACTGAACAGATGTCTTTATATATTGACCTACTTTTATACCTTGTTACCCAGAAGCATCCTTTACTTTTAGCTTAACATCTTAAGCATAATGCAGTTGCAGCACGATGTGAACAAGTTTGATAAAAACATAGAGACATCTAGTTTCTCTGAAGATCTCATGGATGGAATAACAATAAAATGGGAAAATAGTGATTAAAAATCAGTTTGAATTTTGATGATCCTGATGATGCGTGGTGGTTGCGAAGTATAAATTTGCAATACATAGAATTCGGTTGTTGCAGAGAGGATCAACGCTTGTAAGGTTAAAGTGTTGATTGGAAGAGAAGAACTGCATTGGATCTGGATAATAATTGTATTACTGAGGCAAATTTTTTTTCTTTTTTTTTGTATGAATAGAAAATAATCTGTACTGCAGGTTTATACAACTAACATCGTAAGTACAATATTTTGCAAATGCTCTTGTCTATGTTTGTTTCTATTCAAATATGTTTAACTTATTTGAACAAACAAAAAAGTAGTCTAGCCCTTTTCTTCAAAATCTACAGGTAAAAACCGTCAACTTTTCTCCAGAAACTAACTTTTGCCATAAACACACAAACAAACGAAATAATGCCAGTTGAATGAGTCCTTATTTATTTGGGATTTATGAGGATTGTTGTAATTCTACCCTGCACCTAGACTGACCATTTCAGCACAAACTTACTGGGACATAACAGAAAAGAGAGATTATATTTCTGAAATGCCTTTCATCTGGCTATGGTGACAGTCACTGTCTTTAGTGGACTAGTGGTAGGATTCATTTGCTCTCAGTTAGTCGTATAAAGGTTAGAGGTGTAAGTCTGTGCTTTTTACCCTTGGCTCCTTTTACATTCAGTGGAGATAAATATTCACCTCCAGAAGTTCATTTTTTCCTCATCTTCATAAGCAAGACAGATCACACGAATCATTTACTGCAGGCTCTTATTTCTTTCTATTGGCTCTACAGAGCCAAGGGTAGGTAGCAAGATTGCTGGAGGGCTTCAGTTAAAGCAGATGAATCATATCCAAAGTTTTCTTCTTAACCACTAAATTTCTGCAATTTAGAGACTTCAACTCTGCAGACAAATTGCCAACAAGGGAGTTTGCTTTGACGGCTGTTAATGTGTATGTGTGGTGGGTCCCTAAGTGTTGCCTTGGGTCATACTCCTAAGCGCTTTCTTCTGAGTAATGTCTCTCCAAAGATGATTACCCATGGAGTAAAATGTCACACAGTTTGCATAAAGAGAGAAAGCTATGCAATGGCAGTAACATAGTAGCATTTCTAGGCAGAATTCACACAGACTGAGAAGTGAATAGTTCCATATCTCTCCAGCTGATAACACCATACCCTTTAGTCAAGAGGTTCCTTTCACTTTCATGTATAAATACACAGATAATAGTATAAATACATCTTTATGTTTCTCTTTAGTTCTGCTTACTTCCTCTAAGTAGCTTTCCATAGTTGCAGAATTTAAGGGACTTCCACTTTATACTTCACACAATCAGACAAACAGAATTATCAGTCTGGAGGTTCAAATTACAAATAAAGTCTAAAAAGATGCTTAAGAAAAAAGATAGGTAAATGAGAAGTCATGCATTTACAGCTCTGCATTGAATTATAGCTTTTAGGTCAAAAGGAAAACCTAGAAATGTTTCATTTTGGTTTTAGATATTGTGTACATTGTTTTAGGAATTAAAAATGGCACATGCTAATGTCAAAACCTTTAACTCAGAAATTTAAAGTGGAACTCAAACTACTTTTCTTCCTTTTCATGACCAAAATCACTTGCTAATTCAAACTTAAACCACAAATATCTTCAATTTCCCTGAAACATATATTTTTTCAATTTCCAAATTAATAGTCAAAAAAATGCCCCCAAAGCCTAGCCTTTTTTAGGAGATCCAGATTCAGTCCTTATCTATTTCAGTTCTGCAAATTTTCAAGTTACACAAGTTACTACAATTTAGAACCCTGCCCTGCATGCCTCACTGCTGGCTAGAACACCGAACTAAAGAGCATATATATGACATCTCAAAATCGTAAAGTGGCACTCAGTGCACCTCTGCAGAAGGACCTTATTATTAAATGGATCCCAGGAGATTTCTCTGCAATGATGCTAGACA